>JALPQI010008821.1:0-54698 GCA_025490895.1 Thaumatotibia leucotreta
GCCCCATCATCAATCTTTTATCAAATAATGGTCAGTGACACTTCAATCCCTTAGTCGACTATTACGACACACGCAGGAGGAGTTGGGGTGGTGACAAATGTATTTTTACTGCAGTCACCACACAGTAAATTTTATATGATGTGCCAGGGATCGGAACCGGTTTTTTAGAAAAACCTCGATATAGCTCAATATGTTAAAATGATTTACGCTCTTTATGTAGTATTCAACATTTTATGTAATTATTGACATCATATTTTTCAATTACTCCATTAACAAAAAAATTATAAACCGAAGAACGAAAAAGAACGGAATTCGAACCGTTCTTTTGTATGGAGAAAAAACCGTTATCCGATCCATGTGATGTGCAATAGGAAATCCGGAAAGTGACGCAGACTGTCGTTTACGACTACGAATAATAGCGCTATTTATCTAAATTAATTCCGATCGATCTTTAGATAATTGTGAGAAGTTCGTATAGATTGCGCCGATGTTCAGATAAAAGTTAATTGATTATTCAATTGACGAATTCAATATGAATAATCCAACCTACCGAATCAAAATGCAGCTGACCCAAAATTCTAATTCGCAACATCTGTTACTGAGTGCTGCCCTCCTTGCCGCCAAAACCGGGTGAATGACCTCTTGACATAACAATGAACGGCCATTTTGAAACGAAACCGTAGTAAGTGTAAACGGAACTATTACAAATTTAACTCGTAATTCTAAAGCCTTAGATCTTAAATTAACTTAAATTTTTAAATGCTTATTTACTTTTAAAATTCGAAACAATTTTACATTTGCGGGTGGCGAAATCTAGAACTAGGTGGTTTTCGTATTGAATGCTTGGCGATTGTTTGACAGATGCAATATGTGGTGGTATATATTATGTATGTTTTCGGTCAGAAATGGGTCACAGATAAAGTAGTTTGTTTTTCTTTTCGCGTGAAACATAACATAAATTCTTCAGCGAACGCGGATGTCAAATTGTCGACTGAGCTGACACAAAGAAAAAAAGTGCGTAGGTAAATTTTGTCATACTAGTGGGAGTAATTATAAAAGGACATACACTGTGGACAAATACTAAATTATATTTAAACTGAGAGAAAGATGTAATTGTAAGCAACAGTTGTTTAAATTTTTCAGTTCAAAATTATTAACCTTTTTTTTCTTGGTTTCAGGTAAATAACCGGAATTGTTTTATGTCTACGACTACAATTCAAGTACAGCGGTGTAAACGTAAATTAAACTAATATAGGTACTTTCAACCTCCCACAACACAAAAAAGTATTGAATTACCTACCAAACCTTTTGATAATTTTTATTTTTGTGCTATTGTGATACCCAACTTATCGGTAGAAAAAGATAGGCAATCAAAAAAATGTAGACAGAGATTTTGGCGTCCCACATAAAATTTAATTTCGTTTTGTTAGTACCCCTGTCTTATTATGTTATGATAACACATTTCAACAATTTGCATATTTTTATTAGTAAGAATCATTTAATAACAGTATAATACAACTAATTTCTTGAAACATACATACTTCTCACCCACGCTCCAATAAATGATAACTGAATGATGAAGTTCAAAACTCGACAGCGGTTTATCAAAATGTTATTGTTTCGGCACAATCGGCTCCCATTGTGCGAGTTAAAAAAAAAAACAAAATGTCAAGCGTTATTTATAAATAGAACAGGTGCGACATGCGGATTAAATCTTGATTTTATTTGAGCATGTCTTCCGTATTTTTTTTCGAAGTTTGGCGAATTCAGGAAGTGTCTTAAGGTGCGTTTAAACCAAAAGAGTGTTCGCTGTTCTAGCGCCCGTTCTACGAAATCAACCAATCACGTTTTGTGTACCGATCGAATTTCGTAGAGTGGGAGATTAGAACAGCGAATGCTCTTTTAGTTTGAACGCACCTTTATAGAAAACCAGAGCCAGAATACGATTTTTGAAGGCGGCAACTGTAATATATAAACAGTTGAAGCTTGAAGTGTTCACAACTTTCAAAAGTCAGTAGAATTTTAAAAAGTGAATAAATATGGCTGACTTTCCATAGCAGCTTTGTCCTATATGTGTATATAGGTGGATTTAGACCAGACGAGCATTCGCTCATTCTATCCCCTACTCTACGAATTTCGACAAATCACGTTTTGTGTAACGAACGAATTTCGTAGAGTGGGGGATAGAATGAGCGAATGCTTTTTTGGTCTAAATGCACCTTATCATGAAACACGTTCGCAGATATATTTTTACGTTAACACTACTAAATATCAATAATTTTAACTAAAAATGTACGTGAAAAGATTTTATGTTCGTAATAAAACATCTCGCAGGGTCGCGTTTTATAAAGTCACATTTTACAATTTCGCGGTTAGCCTCTCTAATGCCCTGGCTACGACATTTGTCTAAGGCGACGAGCGGCGAGCGAATCCATGAGTGGGACCGGGATGACGATATGGGTGCGAGAGGGAGCACCATACGTTTTCCGCTAAGCCGGTCGCCTTAGACCGATGTCGTGGCCGCAGCGTAACCCACGCACGTATTGGCTAGAAAAAGAGGCAAATAGCAAAATCGTTAATTGTAACCTTATAAAACGCGACACAGGTATCATAATTTGTTACCTATATAATTTACCAAAGAGAAAAATACCAACTTTGCCAAATTTTTTATTTTTTTTATTTATTTATTCACTATAATTAAATACAATAATTGATTACAAAGAAGCCACTACTGTAAACCTCTAGGGTTTATGTAATAGTTGGCGAGATCGCGCGAATCGATCCGATTTAGTTAATACATTGGTACCTTCTTATTTCCTGTTAAGCCGTAATTACGAGATGCGATTCGAATCCTAGTTCTCAGCTTTCGCGGCTATTGCCTAGAACCCCTAGGCTACCCGATCTCAGCGGACAGGATGGAATAAAATTTAATTTACCACTACTCAGACGAAAAAGGCTTACGTATATTAAGGACTGGCCATCTTTAATGAGCAGAATTATACCACAAAATGTTCCTAGCAACCATCTTTATCACTTCAACTAAGCCGTAATTAGAATGACAGAGATAGCTGCCTCAAGGCCTATGTAATTACCATAACCCTGCGAAATTTACAGCAGTTTCGCACTAGTATGGTTTTACTGCCTATCCCTTTCCGCCGCACAGCGTGAGAGCGAGACAGTTGACATTGATCCTTACTTGCGCAGGATTTCACCACGTTTAATTAGTTAGGCGATAGAAATGCGCGCACTGACCGACTTTCTATAAGGGCCCGAGTTTAACTATATGTGAACTTTATTGCAAGGGAATAAGGTCTATACGTAGTTAGGGAATTATTGTAGAGTGTAAACATTCTAGCAATCAAAGAACGAAATAAAAAATAATTACTTGTACGTAATTCAGTGTTGCCAGGTTAATAAAAAAAGTCAGCCTCCGTAGCCTAGTTGGTAGTGACACTAGTGACCCTGCCAACGAAGCGGGAGGTTCCGGGTTCGAATTCCGGTTGTCACCACCCCAACTCCTCCTACGGGTGTCGTAAGAGTCGACTAAGGGATTGAAGTGTCACTGAGTTATTTGATAAAAGATTGATGGGCAGCAGCGTCATCATAGTGGACACATTACTGCGATCACCAATCCGCTTGCCCAGCGTGACGATTATGGTCTATACGCATAGTTAATAGGAGAGGCCTACGTCCAGCAGTGGACTATCATAGGCTGATGATGTATGTATGATGTATGTTTTAGAATCAGTATTGCATCCGTGCGAAGTCGGAGCTGGTAGCTAGTTATCAAAAAAGCGGATATAAAATTACCAATTAGCCATTAATTTACCATTAATTTGCGCTTCCGTGACCAGAGACAATACGATGTAGAACTGCCAAAACATAGGCTTAAAAAGACCGCTCATTCCTTACATGTATTGGGACCTAAACTTTATAATAAGATCCCAGTATGTATTAAAAGTGCACGCACCAACATAAAGTTTGAACTGAAATTAAAATCTCATTTAATCCAAAAGGCCTATTATTCAGTAGCTGAATTCTTGGAAGAACAATAAAAAGTGATATTGTTTTAGATTTAGTTCTAGTTTATTTCTGTAACTATTTTAAGATTGACAATGTATAATTAATACAAAATAAATAAATATGAAATATATGAAATATAATCAGCATTTAAATATCTCATTTCATTGGCAAGTTAGCGGATGTACGTAACTCGATTCCTTACGAATTCGATACGTGTGACTTTAAAGTCTTCCTAGTTTCAATTTTAAGCTGGTAATTTGATAATACAGGGCTCAATGAAGCCAGTATATTTACTATTTGTCAGTCGAAAATCAAACCTTTAAACTTACATTATGTATGTAAATTCTTTATTGTACACAAAACATAGGTAAAAAATAAAAATAAACAGAACAATTAAAAACAGGTACAAAGGCGAACTTATCCCTGTAAGGGATCTCTTCCAGTTAACCTTTGAGCAAAAGAGTGAACTATGAAATGAAACAAGAGATGGACAAACAATCATGTGTACAGTGGTTAACGTGATTTGAATTACATCAATATAATTAAAGTATACTATGCTAAACTCATACATATAATACACATATAGTTATAATATAAAATACATATGTTATATATACATATACTACCTATTTATAACTAAAAATAAAAATAAAACACTCAACCATTTCACATTCACATTATTTAATGATTACGCACTTTTAGAACACAATATTGGCTTTATTGCCAATTTAAAACCTTAAACCATGAATTTACAAACGTTTTTAGTTGATATTTAAATATTTAGCAAACGGGTTACTCACGTAATTTAAGTCGAGAATTGCTCGACATGTTTCGATCCATTTAGAGAATCTTCATCATGGAGTACCCGCGACCAAAGCCCGACGTATACCGAAACAAGTTGAGCAATTATCGACTTAAATTACGTGAGTAATCCGTTAGCTAAATATAAAAAATGTTTGAGTCTCACGTTAGTTATAATACTTAAAACTCTAACTTTTTTAAGTTGGTGGTCAAAAGCTTTTTTACACTGGTTAAGACAAATAAGGACGAAAAAGGCAAGTCTATCTAATAATAATAATAGTAATGTGACGTCATAGGATCTTAAACTAACTTCATGTCGAATCTTATACGAGTGAAATTCGCCATGGACATGTAGGCATGTAGCTTTGCTGTGACATTGACATAACATAAGTGACTTGTCAAATGTTTGTTTTCGGTTTGAGTGACGTCACACCACAGATAATCTAAGCATTAACATGGCTAGTATCGTTTTCGCCTGGTAACGAAAGTTTAAATAATAAGTTATAATTTTGCGGTTTTCTAGGTCGTGAAATTTTTTTTTTCCGTTAATAAATAAATAAATAAATATCTAGGGACATCTTACACAAATCGACCTAGTCCCACGGTAAGCTCAATTAAGGCTTGTGATTTGGGTACCAGGCGACGATATATATAATAGATAGATACATATAGATACTTAAATACATAGACAGCCATGACCAAGGAACAAACATTTGTGATAAATAAATACACAAAGAATGCCCTCGCCGGGATTCGAACCCGGAACCTCCAGCTTCGTAGGCAGGGTCACTACCAACTAGGCTACGGAGGCTGACAAATCAGAGAGAGAGAGGCTGGTTAATCAGATATTGATTAATAATTAAGTCAAACTTTAAAAATGGGTCAAGTAGTCCATTGTTTGTCCCTTTTGCTCTTATGGTTACGAGTTTCACTTACGATCAGGTGGAGTCGAGCCACTTTGTTGTGCAAACATAAAAATAAAAATTGGACACATTGTTAAGACCGAAAGGGACAAACAATTATTCGCGGCTTGTTAAGTTAGCAAACGTTTATGAATAAAGGGGTTAGTTACAAAGTGAAGCTAATAAAATCGTGTTAAAAAAACGAGGTATGAGATCTGTGCGCACGAATCGCACTTGCCGATTTTTTTTAATTATCACAACTGACACGTGGGAATATCCACCACAGATAAACTGTTCAGTTTATTGTCTGGCAACACCAGTGCACAATAAACAAGAAAAAATTAGAAAAAATGTCTATGACACGTTTTAATGACTAACAAGGAAGAGTGATGAATGTAAGCAGATTATGTTTGTT
Organism: Thaumatotibia leucotreta; assembly: GCA_025490895.1. Classification (NCBI taxonomy): domain Eukaryota; kingdom Metazoa; phylum Arthropoda; class Insecta; order Lepidoptera; family Tortricidae; genus Thaumatotibia; species Thaumatotibia leucotreta. The sequence goes on from JALPQI010008821.1 coordinate 6,142, forward strand.
AGCATTGTTCTGAAAATAATGGAGACAGTTATTTATTACACGTATTAATTAGTCTTACTATGCATGTCACTGTTGCATTTGTAATTAGGTTACCTGGAGATTCTCTGATTGTTACTTTTTATGCCGAGCATAAGCGAATTAATTACACCTAGATACTTATATAGTAATTAGTGATGCAATAATAAATACTACGCTAGTTACGCGTATCAAAAGTTTCTTATAAGTCCTTAGAAAGATCCAAAGGCCTCATTTACTCCTTTAGTCATATGTTGTGATGGAGCTTTAAGAATTGATTATACAATACAATAAAATACTCTTTATTACACCCCAAAAAACAGTAAGTGAATATGCGTGCTTCCTTAAAAAAACAGCATCCAATTTATCTTCCAAATACGATAAGCCATACTGTCAAATAATATTCTGGTTAAAATAAGTGTCCATAAGATTTAATGAGACCAGAAGACACATCATGGCCTTCGAAAGTTGCATTCAAACCAAAAGAGCATTCGCTGGTCTGTCCCCCGTTCTACGAAATCAACCAATCACGTTTTGTGTAGCGATCGAATTTCGTAGAGTGGGGGGTTAGAACAGCGAATGCTCTTTTGGTTTGAACGCACCTGAATGTGGAGACAGAACAGGAGTTCTCTTCTAATTTTTCATTTTGTAACCTTTGTAAATGTGATTCAAACCTTAATTTGTTTAATTATTATTATTTTTGTCAATAACATGACCCAGGTGCCCAAAAATATCTAATTATTCACTGTACCCTATAGATACCAGTAGGATAAAATATTCGTAGAATTTGGCGCTTTCAGCATAACTTAAAGTAGGGTTCACTTCAGTTAAAGGTATAGTTTCTTTTTCTTCCCACCATGATTTCGATATGTTGTTTGTTGAGTGTGATTATATCTTTTTCCATCGGCTTTTTACTAGTTTATAGCGGGAACGATCGAATTCATATTGCTGTCATGAGCTTCAGTATTAATTGCACTGAAGCTAATTGAGACAGAAAGATAAATTCGAGCGTTCCTATGAAAAAACGATGAAAAAAAAATTGCACTACTGTACTTAATGTTTTGAATAGCCTATAAACATTTTACTGCGTTTCTTGTTCGTTGCGTAAGAAAACTAGTTAAATCTCACACACGGCTGTCTATCTTATGTCCAATGTATCTCTATACAAATAGACTTTATCTCGACCATTGTAAGGTCCAATTCTGGTCAGTGGAGTAAGTGCGGGTCCGTACCAGTCTCCGGGTTGAGCAGTTTGAAGCCCCCAAATAAAATAAACGGACCAATTACGAATCAAAGTTGACCTCTTTGTTGCGACACCTGGTCCATTTTTATTTTGGTGTTGATTGGTTGGATGTTGTAATCGAAGATTTACAAGCACTGACACTAGAGCTAGGTATGCCTCCTCCTCCTCGCGTCGATTTCCTCATTACTGAGGGTCGTGATTTTCCTGGATGGAAACCAGTTTTTCTTTGGTTAGTCTCCTCCATCTGCCTCTATGGCTTCATGGAGGGCATCATGAAGCTTGGAATGGGTACACACCTAGTACAGTACCTAGGCGTACTGTTTTAACGAATGAAAAAATAGTATTAGATCCAGTCTCCTAACGCCTTAAGCTAGGCGTCCACAGACCCGAATCGTGCGCATCGGACGCATCGCATTTAGTATTCTTTGTATGGAAAGTCATACAAGTGCGTCCACTGTTCCGCACCGTACGTATCGTAATATCAGTGGAAGAAATGCGATGCGATGCGTCCGATGCATACGATACGAACATGTGGATGCCTGGCTTTAACTGGTGTATTAGCGCATGACAGCTCCTGTCAAGTTCTGTCACTTTTAGCGGGAACGCAGCTGGCTTAGACATTCTGGGAAGATTCGCAGTGAAAGGACGTTTGCTAATTCGTATCCTTTGTGTAATTCGAGCAAATCATCATCATCATCATATCAGCCAAAAGACGTCCACTGCTGAACATAGGCCTCCCCCAAATATTGCCACAATGACCGGTCCTGCGCCACCCGCATACAGCGGACTCCTGCGACCTTCACCAGGTCATCGGTCCACCTTGTGGGGGGCCTACCCACGCTACGCCTTACGCCACTCAAGAACCTTCCCGCCCCAACGGCCATCGGTTCTATGCGCAATGTACCCCGCCCACTGCCACTTCAGTTTAGCGATTCGGAGAGCTATTTCGGTTACTTTGGTTCTGCTGCGGATGGTTTCATTTTTACTCCGATCACGCAGAAAAACTCCTAGCATAGCCCTCTCCATTGGCCTTTGGGTGACTTTGAGCCTTCTTATGAGGCCCATTGTAAGCGGCCACGTTTCAATACCGTATGTCATCACTGGCAACACACACTGATTAAAGACTTTCGTCGACGAAAGTCGAGCAAATATCCTGACTTATTTGTGAAACCTAGATTATAGAGTTTTATTTTGTACATGAAATGCTTAAATTCCTAAAGTACTATCATCATAAGTCAATACCCTCCTGAACGAAAACCTGGATCCACATCTGGCCCTAACACGTCTTGCAGTCGCGCTTTTTCGCTAGCTGTCTCTTTTCGATCAAGGCAATAAAGAGACGAGTAGCCACGAGAGCGCGAGTTGTCGCGCACTAGATATGCTAGCCATAGAAAGGAAATTCTTTTCTGTCCAACCAGATTGTCCGTTGAAAAATACGGCGAATTAAAATTCTTCCCGCCTAAATTCCAGATATTCGGACAGTAATCGTATCCTTGGCTTCATATTAAATTATTAAATCCATGTAGGTATGTACAACAATTTTACTATGGCAAACATGGTGAAATAATTATAATGTTCCCTGGTTTAAATCTGCCAATACGAAGAAGTGTAAACTAATTTATTCAAAACATGCCACACCTCACTACTGAGGCCAATATATTAATGGCAAAAAAACACTAGAAATTATTCAATACGTAATACATACACAAAAACACTGGCATAAAAACCAGTGTAATTACTTACACATACAGAGTAATGGGTGCCGTGTGGTGACGGCAGTAAGAATACATTTGTAAGCACCCCAAATTTTTATGTGACGAAGGTAGACAACAGAGTTCTCAGCCTACCTGATGGAAAGCAGGAACTGAAGCCCATGGACTTAGTGACCAAAAAATCGTTTATGCGCTGTGAGGATTTAGATGGATTGCTATGACAGTAATTACGCCGGCTATCTTACCCCCAAACCGGAACACAGTACTAACTTCTTATGGGTGTCGTAAGAGTCGACCGTGATTACAGTGTTAATAAAATACTCCTTTATAGAAGATGGGCATCATCATAGTGAACACACTACTGCGATCGCCAGCCCACTTGCACAGCCTGGCGATTATACGAAGTGGCCAACTAAGGCTTCATAAAGGTGGATTTAGACCAAACGAGCGTTCGCTGATTCTATCCCCCACTCTACGAAATCAACGAATTTCGACGAATCACGTTTTGAGTAACAAATTAAATTTCGTAGAGTGGAGGATGGAATGAGAGAATGCTCGTTTGGTCTAAATGCACCTTTAGAGTGACAGAGAATATTGCGGTTTTCGTAGTTCGCGGCAAGACTGATATAGCTCACTACCATGGTCCGTGCTATGCCAATATGTCTGCGCCGACGCAACCGGTCAGCTCGCTCAAGGCCATTGGTCGCGTGATAGCCTTTATAAAAACTGTAATAACAAAAACATGGCAATCGTTATATACTCTTGTTGGGAGAAACCGATCATTACGCGTACCGTCGACTCCAAAAAGTTATGCTAGGTTTACACGGGTTTAGTAGCTAATGCTTAGGTACTTGTCACTTACACCTGTCAGATGTGTGTAAACATGATGTATAAGTGCTTAGTATTATACCCGGTTCACATTATTCCAGTAGCATTCCAGTCTAGCAATCCAATCCAGTACTGGAATGCTACTGGAACAATGTGAACAGACACTGGAATGCACTGGAATGCTTCCATTCCAGTGAGCATTTCAGTCCAGTGACTGGAAAGACCGTCAGCTTTTCATTCCAGCTCACCCAATCCAGCGGCACTGGAATAATGTAGACAACCATTCCAGTTCCAAACCAATACTGATGATGATGATGATGATGTCCTCCTTAACGTGTCCGTCAACGGCGATCCCTGGTTCACTAACTTCGTAAATGGGAGCGAAGATGGCTGGCAAATCCAAATTTAGTTTTAAAAGTACGGTTGCACGGCGCACAGTACAACTGACCGAGAGAGTTAAAAGTGTAGTTGTAGGAGGGCTTAGGCAATACTAGATCATTATCAGCGATGTGCTACCAATCCAGCTACTCTGGATTAGACCGCTGGATTACTGAACTGGAATAATGTGACCCGGGCATTGTGTAATCTGCAAGTGCAAATGATTAAAAGTCATCTACCCCCAGCTAAAAATCTACTAATACTTGTCTCTTGTCGAGTGATGTAAACATATACGAGACAAGTGCATTCTGATTAGTTGTTAGAATAGATACTCTAAACTGTGGAAGTGCTTTGTTTACATTGTTATCGAGTTTAACACTAGTCGGCGGCGAACGCTGCCTAAGTGCCTACCCTGAGGACTTAGATGGATTGCCTCTATCTAAGCCAGTAATTACACCTGCTATCTTAGCTTAACACTAGTCGGCGGCGATAATCCATGGCGAGATCTGGTAAACTAATACCATTTACTAACACAAACGTGTAGACGGTTACTTGCCACTTGTCACTTCACATAAGTCTCTAACCACGTACACTAATGACAAGTACTAAGCCTGTGTAAACCTAGCAATATACACGTTTTGACCTTATTACAAAGCAGTAAGGTGAAAAACAGCCGTGTGGCGACGGCAGTAAGAATACATTTGTCACCACCCCAACTCCTCCTGCGGGTGTCTTAAGAGTCGACCAAGGGATTGAAGCGTCACTGACCATTATTTGATAAAAGATTGGTGATGGGCAGCAGCGTCATCATAGTGGACACATTACTGCGATCGCCAATCCGCTTGCCCAGCGTAGCGATAATGGGCATTTACCTCCTGATTAATACGTTTATACGCTTAATAGTAGAGGCTTACGTCCAGCAGTGGACTTTCATAGGCTGATGATGATAATGATGAAGGTGAAAATAGGGATTTTTTCTAGTCGGCTGTAGTTAGAATAGCAAGTCAAAAAGCTAATTAGATTTTTTATGACGGCTGATAAGCATACTTGATATAGGCAGATAGTGTAGCTTATAAATGTCCGCCATTCCTGAACGGTTTTGCAGATTCTGTAAACATTTGAGGATTCACTGTATGGACATCGCAGGAGATAAGAGATAGACAGGAGTGAAACCTTAAGAGGTACACAACATTAAAGCCCATAAAATCTGGAGCTTTCAGGACTCAACGGGAATCAGTCATCATAGTCATCATCTCAGCTATAATACCACTGCTGAATATAGGCCTCCCCTCTGGACCTCCACATGTACCGGTTAGATGCGTGAAGTGGCAATGGGCAGGCCACATTGCACATTGCACGCAGAGCAGATGGTCGATGGGGTCGAAAAGTGCTCGAGTGGAGACCACGGCTAGGCAAACGCAGCGTAGGACGTCCGGGTGGACGTCTATCTTGTGGGTACAAGATAGACGATGAAGGTCGCCGGGACACGCTGGATGCAGGTCGTATCTAACCTTTACGGGAATCAATAATGAGCTATAAAAGGGCGGCCACAATAAGGTGGATAGGTATTGACCAAACGGGCATTCGCTCATTCTATCCCCCACTCTACAAAATTCGTTCATTACACAAAACTTGATTCGTCGAAAGTCGTTGATTTCGTAGAGTGGGGGATAGATTGAGCGAATGCTCGTTTGGTCTAAATGCACCCTATGCCTCCGTATCTCTGTAGGAGAAATAACTATAAAATAAACAGACATTTAATGGAAGTTTGGTGTCTGTTTGTTTTGATGAATTGTCAATGACATTGGCCTTGATGTTATCTCAAATTGTTTGCTCAAACATTGCCGAATTGGTTACCTATACCCGTTTTTGTGATCCTAAGATTTCGGCGAATTTTATAAATGGTTAGACCATATTGTTCCTAACAAAAACAAAGTAGTTACAGAGTAGGTACTTCATCATCATATCAGCCGAATGACGTCCGCTGCTGAACATAGGCCTCCCCCAAAGATTGCCACAATGACCGGTCCTGTGCTACCCGCATCCAGCGGACTCCTGCGACCTTCACCAGGTCACGAAATTCGTTCGTTACACAAGTCGAAATTCATTGATTTCGTAGTGGGGGATAGAATGAGCGAATGCTCGTTTGGTCTGAATGCACCTTGATGGCAATAAAGGCGTGTGCAGATATTTTTGAACGCTTCTGACGATACAATATAATCTGCGACTGTAAGTATGTTTAGCGTTCTTTTTCCTGCATCCAGAGATACCGACGCTTATGAACTTTATAGTGAAGAGATAACATACAAATCATTTTGTATTCATTGAATTCCGATCGAATATAATTTACTGTTGTCGACTGTTTTCTAAGAAAATTATTATTTCCATTATTCGGAATAAAATACGTTAGATTGTCGTCACCCAAATTTAGCTAATTTCAAGTATTCATGGATATTATTTTTCCTAACTAGTGCGGAAAAGTAAACTTTGCGCTTTGCTTTGCGTGCGTAAATTTCAATTTAGAAAAAGAGCAATTTACAAACGCGAAGCGTGCGCAAAGTTTACTTTTGCACACTAGTAAGGAAAAAACTTCTTTTTAACTCGGGTGATTGTCGCCCTCGTTTCACTCGGACTTCAACTTTCACCCTCGTCGAAAATAGTTATTTGTTATACAAGGGTGCAAAGTTGTATTTTACCCGTATGAAATTGAAACACGAGCAAGCGAAAGGATTCTATAGTTGATCCACGAGCGAAGCGAGTGGTTCTAAAATAGAATCCTGAGCGCAGCGAGTGTTTTAACATACGAGAAGTAAAATACATTTGCACCCGTGTGTAACACAAAACTTTTCCCCTCACTATAGCGAGGAAACTCAAAAAAGGTAATTATTTGTTCACATTACAATCATCATCGGGTTAGTGATAACAATTTTCCAAATGTATCATGTATTTAATGCAAGATTTTGTCGCAGTAAACTTACCATGAAAAAGTAAACGCAGCACGATTTTAACACATTCCTGTAGTTGCACACCAACGCCAATGCATTATTAAATCATTCTCATTCATTATTTTTACAAAATTATAACAAAACACCCTGAAAGTTGTTTAGTTTACTATTTTTATGTGTGTTCGAGTCGGTAAATAAAGATTATAACCTATAATATTCTTTGACAATGTTGACGTTGACATTTTCTGCGTTTTGTGATTGCATCTAGTCATCTTATCATCATTCACTAAAACAATTGTTACTTATGGAATTTTAGGATTTATATGTTAAAATCATCATATTATATAAAGGTTTGTATTTTACACTAAATTCTCAAACAAATTATTTAATTATCATTAATATGGAACAATTTCCATGAGCATTTTACGTTTTGTTATTCCAAAACCAAAGTCATTACTTTGCCACACAAGTGAATAATATGCGTTTTTACACGTTCGTATTAAAGGATAAACGAGCACTTTACGAGCTAGTGAGGGGAAAAAATTTTTGTTGCAGTTGTATCGAAATAATATACTATTTTTATTTTGTTCGCAGTGTCTTGGTTTTTACTGCTATGCAGTGAAAATTATTGGAATAATAATCACCTCTCTCTCTCTTCCTGGCTATGTATCCCACATGGTGGTGGGGTCAGCCTTCCTTATTTTTCTCCTCCACTTCGCCCTATCCTTGACATCGTTTTCGGAAACATTGCATTTAGCCATATCTGCCAGCAACACATTTGTCCAGGTAGTCTTAGGCCTCCCTCTTGACCGTTTTCCGGGGACAGACAAATTCAGCAATTGGTTGCCAACATAATCGGGTGGTCTTCTCTTGACATGTCCATACCATCTCATCCTGCTTTCCTGTAGCTTATCGGCTATGTCACGGACTCCCAGACTACCTCGCACGTATTCATTGCGGATCTTGTCCAGTCTGGTGACTCCGCACATCCACCTCAGCATCTGGAATAATAATCACCAAATTAAAAATTTAAAAAACCGACTTCAACCGGTTTCTCCAAGATTCCCGATTTGTTTCCATCATTGGTTTCCTCAAATCCTACTTTCTGAATGCAAATTCTTGTAAATGAATGAAAATTAGCAAAAGCGCCATACATGTAACACACCATGTAACCTATAACAATTGAAGAGATCCCTCGATTTCTCCAAGATCCCATCATCAGACCGCAACTTGGTGCCAACGGGACCATCTCGGGGTAATACACGTTCGATCACAAAAATAAATTTTGAAATCGGTTCACTATTCTCGGAGATATCGGTTAATATACATACAACAAAAAAAAAATCCTTTTTTGAAGTCGGTTAAAAATAAACAACTAAATATAACTTAGATCCCTTGTGACACAATTTACTATTCTGGCTGCATGTTGCCTCTATTATCCAACACCGTATACTGTCCGTCAGTAGACAACAGAAAAGTAAACGAACCTAAAAATTTTGATTACAATCTTGGTTTTATCACTAAATTATAACCTTAAACCTTGAGTTCGTATATTATTATAATTTATTTATTTATTCATGAAAAACAATTACAAAATTTTTCATTAATTTTATTAGTTAGTTTAGTAGTTCAAATTATTGATATATATTAGTATTAACGTAAAAATATATCTGCGAACGTGTTTCACGCTGTGTGAAAGACGTCATATTATTATGCTATGGAAAGTTGGCCATATTTGTTTACAGTTTTTTTTTATTGACGAACAAAAGTATAAGTACGTGTAGTTAGGCAAATATTCTTTTTTAACCAACCTTTTAGTTTTTTTACTGACTTTTTAGTTGATTTGCTACAAAAAACCGTTGATCACTGGAACAAGATGGCGGTTGGAAAATGGCGCGCGTTTTGAGGTTAAAAGTGAAAGAGCGACCGCCTCCCATTGTCTATGAATTGTCGACGTAAGCCTGCAATGAGACGTTTTTACGTGTTTTTCATACAATAATCTCATAAGCTCTATAATATGGTACATTCCAAGATAAATCAAACATCATTATATAATTATTCCATTAAAACTAGAGAAATAACAAAAATTGGACATCTATTTTTATTTTGTTGGTGCTAAGAATTAAACGAATTAAGTAAATGAAAGCGTTTTGCTGTCAGGAATACGAAAAAAGCCTGTTTTTCAGTTTTTTAATTGTATATTAGCTAGTATTTAAATATTGGTCTAAACGAGGCAGATAAAAATAATAACACACATACACACTGAAAATAGAGGTGAAACTCAAACTTCAAAAAATAGTAGGAACGAGCGCCCACCACATAACCCAGCCACCATAATTTCTAAAGCCTTCGATTATGATATTCCTTTAAAGGCATAAATAAATAAATATCCTGGAACATCTTACACATATCGACCTAGTCCCACGGTAAGCTCAATTAAAGCGTGTGATGTGACTAAGCGACGATATACATAATAGATACACATAGATACTTATATACATAGACAACCCAGGCCAAGGAACAAATATTTGTGATAAATAAATACACAAATAATGCCCTCGCCGGGATTTCACCCCGGAACCTCCAGCTTCGTAGGCAGGGTTACCAAGCTATGATAAATAGTCAAACATTACCTTCACATGTCCATATGAAACTGACAAGTGTTATATAATTTAGTTTGTTTAGCGTCTTTAGCCGGTGACCTAGACACCGATGGTCTAACATAGTGCAACGTCATTTGTCACGTCGGGTGTACCTAGTTAGTTCTTATGACATGCCCTTTGGACTGTTAAGGCGATACCTACACGAGAAATCTTTTAAATATTTCAATTTCGATTTTTTTTCTTACAATTGGCACTAACAGCTAAACCTTACGTGCTAAAATTAATATTACAAGGTTTTAGTGATTTTAGATGATCAGGCCTAAAAACAGCGTTTTTATTCTGTAAAAAATAATTCAGCATGCTTCACTCGTACAAAATAAACTAATCGCCAATAGAGTAAAACATTTTTGTTATAATTATTGATATTTATTAGTATTAACGTAAAAATATATCTGCGAACGTGTTTTACGACATGTGTCAAAGACGTGAAATGCTATGGAAAGTCAGCCTTATTTGTTTAATTGCTAGTGCTAGGACCTCTTGCAAGGTCCGCCCGGATAGCTATCACCGTCTTACCCGTTAACCTGCCGCTATGTAGTTAATACTGTGTTCCGGTTTGGGGGTAAGATAGCCGGTGTAATTACTGGCATAGAGGCAATCCATCTAAGTAGGGTAGGCAGCGCATAGGCGATTTTTTGGTCACTATGTCCATGGGCCTCAGTTTCTGCTTTCCATCAGGTGGGCTGAGAGCTCAGTTGTCTACCTTCGTCACATAAAAAAAAGGATTCTGCTGACGAATGGTATTTGTACTACGAACAAATAAAACATGGAAGCCGCACGCCATACTAAATTGCCTTTCAAAAACGGTCCTGAATTTCAGTTGACAAGTGTCACCCTCTGTTCAATGCATCACGGCAATGAATTTGAATATCAACCTATAGAAATTTAAACCGCTATTTAAAAATAGTTGTGATTGGTCCATCAAAGTTTTGATTGGCGATATTCAATAAACATTTGTCAAAGATGCTGCGCCGAAATATGCGCGGTGTCACGAGAAGCGCTATGTCCAGCTCGTCTTGGCACAATTGAACAATTGTTTTTGGGGACATTTTTGAGCTGGCGTTAGACGTCCATGTTACATATGGTCGCAGTATTTGTACGTAGTGATATTATTTGTTGTCATTGACTAAATGCTTGGTCAAGGTCGGTGTGAAGTCACGCCTTAAATACTGTAATTTGACTGCGCTCTTTACAATCCATCATCATTGACGGCCACTTAAATATCACAATACAATTATACAAGGCTTTACAAATATCACTGAATTTCGACCTTATGCGTACGACAAACGGTCTATACAAGTATCTCTTAATAACGTAATTGTCGGGCTTCTCTGTCACTCCAAGAGCACTTCGTCGTTGGATTGAAAGGGACAGATACTCGAATTTTACGTTCGCGGTTAGCCGAACAGTCAAAGACAAAATAAGGTGTACACAAAAATGTTCAAAAATATGTCCCAGTGCACTCTAAATTCTAATTCTGTGTAATAAGAACGTCGTAACGTAACATTTTTAGGGTGCGGCCCCACAGACGTAAAATGAGCCACTTCTCGCACTAGCGCGTAAAAGAGGCACCATCTGTACTAATATAGTACATTACGACACAAGTGCGAAAAATAAGAAATTCGGAACGAGTAATGACGAAACTGACAATTTATGGCAGAATTCATTCATAAACTGTCCAATGCAATTTTGAACCCCACTTACATTGTTAATCTCGCCTAGTAATGTAATACCAACTTATCCGTATCCGCAAGGAAATAAAATGAAGATAACATTCATTTTTTTTTTTTTTTTTTTTTAATAGTTAGTACGCGTATTAGTGTCAACGATATCTCAACTTTTTAAATAGTGATGCGACATGACCGATTAACATCAATAAAGTACCGATTGAACCTTCACGCACGGATGGAAGATAAACCGGCATAAATTATAAATAAAACCCGTTGAATTATAAAACTTAATACTTGTTAATACGGTTCACTAAAACTGGAACGTTGATAATTGTAACCTAATTTGTAAAGTTTATCGCTTAGGTCAGTTCAGCGTTTTGATACTTTGTCGTTTTAAGTGATTTGAGGTGTTTGGCGTACCGCTCTTTGTTTCGTTTCTGGGATAAGGTACTTGCGAAATGTTGAATTGTGCATACAAATTCGGGCTGATTATGATTGAGTTTATAATGAAACTCATGAGTATTTGACTCGACATTATTCGGACTCATTTTGAATGATTGGTCATCGTTTACTAACAAATATTCTACATTCTGCAAAATCCCAATTCAAGTTCTGTGCGTATTTCTTCAAAACTTTTATCTGGAGCATAGCGATATATGGTTGTGACGCGTGGACGATGACGCAAAAATATAAAGAACTTCTGGAAGCATTTGAAATGTGGTGCTGGCGGAGAGTGGAAAAGATTAGCTGGGTGGAAAAAGTTTCAAATGAAAACGTATCGAGAAGAATCGGAGAGAGAAGAAGAATTTTAGAAAATAGGAGAGGGAAGATGATCGGACATCTTATACGGCACGACTCTTTTATAAACAACATCATTGAAGGAAAGGTTGAAGGCAAACGAGGAAGGGGAAGACCGAGGATAAGTTACATGGATCTGATAATAGAAAAGACAAGGGTCATGTCGTATAGGGAAATCAAGGACGGAGCCCAAGATAGAACCAAATGGAGAGAGCTACACAGACAATAATCGATGATGACGTATTTCTTAGTTACCTGATTTTACAAAGTTAGCATCTTTATGAGAAGAGATTGTACTCATCGATAACCAGGACGTGTCGATGTTTCATTTTGTCAATCCCTCGATTGTGCTAGAAAAATATCTAGGTATAGTAATATACCTACGTTTGGATAAATTAACGATTTTATCTTTACGCCTAGAAGAAGTGTTTTTTTTTTCACTTTCCGCACAGATAACCATTAACAATCCACAATGTATTGTGTTAAGAGTCAGTCTGTTTACTTATGTACAATTATTTGCATAAAATAATAATCCAGATGCATAACCAAGCGCACTCTCGTTTAATGAAAATCACACGCAAGCATAAACGTATGATAATGTGACAGCACTTTTACTGTCTCTTTCATGAGCGCGACTAACCGTAAACACTTACAATAGTTACAATGCTGGAGGTAGGACCTCGTGCAGGGTCCACCCGGATAGCGACCACCGTCTTACTCGTTAACCTGCTGGTAAATAGTTAGTACTGTGTTCCGGTTTGGGGGTAAGATAGCTGGTGTAAATACTGGCATCGAGGCAATCCTTCTAAGTCCTCATGGTAGGCAGCGTATAGGCGATTGTTTGGTCACTATGTCCATGGGCCTCAGTTCTTGCTTTCCATCAGGTGGGCTGAGAGCTAAGTATAAAAAAACATAGTGCTCGGCCGCTATGAAGTTAATCCGGACACCTGTCATTTCAATACATTACGTGTCAAAAAGTGACATTGTTGACAGATAATGTATGGAACTGACAGCTGTTAGCGGCCCTACCGTGAACTCCGGAGTTGGTAAATTTCGGGGATTTGTCTCTGTCCTAATGAAGCCTTCGTTGCGGTGACAGAGACATATCCCCGAATTTTGCGAAAACCAGAGTTATCGGTGGCCAACAGGATCGCGTTTTATAAAGATACAATTAAAAAAAAGTAAAATAAAAACAATTTTGCTGTTTGCCTCTCTTTCTAGCCAAAGCGTGCGTGCGTTAGAGAGGCAAACAGCGAAATTGTAAAATGTCACTTTATAAAACGCGACCCAGGATGACGTCATAGTACCGTAACGATTATGCTACTTACGTAGGATGCCCTGAAAATTTCGGGAATTTAATACTTAGGAACGTATATTTGACATGTGTTATACCTCTTTCTTACAAGCATAGTCTCATTATTCGAAAACACTGGCCACTTAGAAAAAAAAACAATGTCCGATTTTCAATTGTTTTTTAAAGTCGTTGAGTCGCTGGTGAAAATGGAGCTGTCTCGCGAAAGTTTTAGAGCAATGATTTATTATGACTTTAAAAGTGGATTAACACAACAACAATGTGGAGACCGATTAACTATTGCTTTTAGTAGTGAAGCACCTTCAAAGACGACCATATACAGGTGGTATTCGGAATTCCAACGTGGCCGTGTGTCTCTTGCGGATGACGTACGTGAGGGTCGACAGAAAACGGCCGTTACCGATCAAAACATCGATGTTGTTCGCCAACTGATAAAGGAAGATAGGCATGTTACATATCGGAAGATTCAGGAGACTTTAGGCATTGGAATGAGTCAGGTACAAGTTATTTTACAACAAGAGTTGGGCGTGCGGAAGTTATTTTCCCGGTGGATTCCTCACTTGTTATCTGACGACCAGAAAACGTTACGTGTCAATTGGTGCCGCAAAACTTTAAAAAGATTTAATGGAGGAAGCTCAAATGCCGTTTTAAGTATTGTGTCAGGTGACGAATCATGGATTTACGCATATGAGCCTGAATCGAAAAACCAATCTCGAGTTTGGGTTTACGAAGACGAACCGAAGCCGACAAAAGTTGTTCGTTCTCGCAGCACGATCAAAAAAATGGTAGCCACGTTTGTCTCCAAATCGGGTCACGTGGCGACTATCGCTCTTGAAGATCGAAGAACTGTCAATACCGATTGGTATATAGGCGTTTGTTTACCGATTGTTTTTGCTGAACTCCGAAAAACTAACCCTAACCGCCGTATTATACTACACCATGATAATGCCAGCCCTCACACCGCTCAGAAAACAGACGACTATCTGAAGGGCGAAAACGTCGAATTACTGGACCATCCTCCGTACAGCCCCGACCTAAGTCCCAACGATTTCTTTACTTTCCCGAAAATAAAGAATCGGTTGCGTGGTCAGCGTTTTCAGACCGCGGAAGAAGCAGTCGACGCTTATAAAATGGCCATTTTGTCAACCCCCACTTCAGACTTCAATAACTGTTTTAAAAACTGGTTTCAGAGAATGAAAAAGTGTATTAAACACAAAGGAGAATACTTTGAAAAATAATAAAAGTACTTTTATTTCATTAAAATGCGTATTTTTTCCGATTCCCGAAACTTTCAGGGCAACCTACGTACTGGCAACACAAGTAGTTTATTTTATTTTATGATATACTCGTATTACTGCTACCGGAAAATCAAATTTAGCAGGCTGGCCACGAGCACAGGCAAGCCACGCAAGCGGTGTGCCATCTGATATGAATTTACATACGTTTCAACGCGTACCTACGCTACGCACACGCGCACGTGCTACACAAGCATCCGGTGCGCTTTATGCCTAAAGGTTCATTTAGACCAAACGAGCATTCGCTCATTCTATCCCCCACTCTACGAAATTCGTTCGTTACACAAAACGCGCGTGATTCGTCGAAATTCTTTGATTTCGTAGAGTGGGAAATACAATGAGCGAATGCTCGTTTGGTCTAAATGCACCTTCAGGGTGAATTAAGCAAAGGTACAGCCGCTAAACTAGAAACTTTCTAGTTAAAATGAACCTAAAGTTCATCCAAGTTTAACTGCACTAACCGCATAATTTACAATTCAACATTTTATCAGATGACGAATCCTACTTACTGCGGTTGTACGGTCGGCTCTAATAATATGTATACGACTTTGATCCTTATGCCTTTGACATACGTTCCGAAATGTATACAAATTATTAGACGTGGCGTACATTCTAAACATGTACTTTCCAATTATGGGTCTGACAGGCAGACGTTTTCCTTGTTGTAACGTAGCGACTAAAATATTTGAGCATTTCTAAAAAAGTTTGCATCTACGTAATTACCAAATTAAAAAAATAGAACCGACTGCGTGTCCCGGAGCCGGTGTTATTACTGGCATAGATAGAGGCAATCTAGATAGATTTTTTTTCCAATGCTGGTAGTAGGACCTCGTGCAGGGTCCGCCCGGATAGCTACCACCGTCTTACCCGTTAACCTGCCGCTAAATAGTTAGTACTGTGTTCTAGTTTGGGGGTAAGATAGCCGGTGTGATTACTGGCATAGAGGCAATCCATCTAAGTCCTCAGAGTAGGCAGCGCATAGGCGATTTTTTTGATCACTATGTCCATGGGCCTCAGTTCCTGCTTCCCATCAGGTGGGCTGAGAGCTCAGTTGAGTACCGTCGTCACATAAAAAAAAGACTTCAACTGATTTCTCTACGATCCCATCATCAGATACCGACTTTGTGCCATTCGGGACAATCTCCGGGACATAGACCATGCGATTTAAATAAATGGTTTAAGATTCTCTTTTTTTTATGTGACGAAGGTAGACAACTGAGCTCTCAGCCCACCTGATGGAAAGCAGGAACTGAGGCCCATGGACATCATCATCATCATCAGCCTAGTAGGCCTCTCCTATTAACTATGCGTATAAACACATTAGGTGGTAAATACCATGGACATAGTGACCAAAAAATCGCAAATGCGCTACATACCCTGAGGACTTAGATGGATTGCCCTATGCCCGTAATTACACCGGCTGTCTTGCCCCCAAACCGGAACACAGTAGGATTATCTATTTAGCGGCAGGTTAACGGGTAAGACGGTGGTAGATATCCGGGAGGACCCGGAGGTCAATATCGAGACGGTAAAATTCAGAAATGTCACGAAAATTATAGAAATATTCGAAAATATTTCAGAAATCAGAAAGTTCTACAAGATTGTTTCACGTGCCCATTAAAGCTCAACAGGTTGATTTGAGAAATTTGGTGTTTTTAACACTAAATCAAAATATATGTAATAAATTTAATTTAATCATCATCATCAGCCTATGATAGTCCACGGCTCGACGTAGGCCTCTCCTATTAACTATGCGTATAAACGCATTTGGAGGTACATGCCCATAATTTAATTTAATAATAAATGTTTTTTTTTTCAGGTAATTACATTCAATTTCCACAAAAGCCGTCAATAATTAAGGTAAGAGGGAGCTGAGGGAGGTTGTCGGTATTTCTAAACAGAAATCAAATAGGTCGTAGCTATTGAGAATTTCTACTGAATAAAAATAATTTGTAATAATAAATTTATAATAGTTAATTAGATAGCATACTTTTTAAAGTTAAATGTCTTCGTTTGACAAAACATGTGAAACTCTGAATTATAAAGTATTTATGATTATGATTTTGATTATGATTATTCTGTACTGTACTTACGTTAGTAGGCAGTATTATGTACAGTCGGGTTCAATATTGCAGTTTGACAGTTTATGAATTAATTAATTCATGAATCGTCCATGCAATTCTGAACTCCACTGTACATATAGGTAGTTGTTGCAATCCAATTCGAATCTTTCATAAATAAATTAAAAACGAATTTCTTTTGTTTCAATGCTTTTTGAAACACGAAATTCTTACTAATTTACATATTAAACCAAGGATCAAATTAAAAATAGGAAAACGAACTATGTTGGGTTAAGACCCAGAAGGATTACCAGAAGGATTATCAATATAATAATCGAATATTTACTGATTTTTTATTAGATATTTGCATTAAAAACTGTGGTATTAATAGTCATCTATAAATGCAATCTTAAACTCTAAACTTAGGTGTGACAGCTGACTCACATGAACAAATCGCAATGCAACTTAAAACGTAAGCTTATGCAAATAAAGCTGGTTTTCACCAAACAGGTTGTGGGATCAATGCTCTAGCGCAGAATCAAGATCTCAGAAACATTTGATGTCAAGGGTTTTAACGTTCGTTTGAAAATGGACTTTATGTTTAGTAGTTTAGGTCCTTTTGGGTATATGTTGGTTGAAGAAGACAGGTAGAGGATTAGGTATTCTTTAGATAAGGTTGAATTTCATACCCTTACTTTTAATAATAGTACATTACGACACAAGTGTCAAAAACATGAAATTCGAAACGAATGGCGATGTTTTGAAACACGACCGATAGGGAGTGTTTTAAATCGACACGAGTTACGAATTTCGTTTTTGTACGTGTCTCGTACGACGTTTTTTAGTACAGATGGCCCTCCGTTTTGGACCTGACGTAAAATGACCCACTTCTCGCACTAGAGCCTAAAAAAGGTACCATCTGTACTAAAAAAGGATTGTATACAGGCATAGGGCCTCATAAGAAGGCTCAAAGTCACCCAAAGGGCAATGGAGAGGGCTATGCTAGGAGTCTCTCTGCGAGATCGGATTAAAAATGAGACCATCCGCAGCAGAACCAAAGTAATGGAAATAGCATTCCGAAGCGCGTAGAACCGATGGCCGTTGGGACGGGAAGGTTCTCGAGTGGCGGCCACGTACTAGAAGGCAGCGTGGAAGGGCCTGATGACCTGGTGAAGGTCGCAGGAGTCCGCTGGATGAGGGTGGCACAGGACCGGTCATTGTGGCAATCTTTCGGGGAGGCCTATGTTCAGCAGTGGATATCTTTCGGCTGATATGATGATGATGATACATATAAGTTAAGATGCATTTAGACCAAACGAGCATTCGCTTATATCCCCCACTCTACGAAATCAACGAATTTTGACGATTCGCTCGCTTGGTCTAAATCCGCCTTTAGACGTTGCGTTGGTGAACCAAACTCATTTATTTAGTATAGGTGTTTGGTGTCTAACATCTAATATTTATATTTAAAACTAAATATTCATCGGTAGTTGTTTTCCTGTATCAATTCTCGAAACTAATAAAAACACATTGAGAGGAAGAAAAAGCAATATATGTGTTTGTGTAGTTTTTTGTTGGTTTTCGCTCGACTTTTTGCCACGTCCAAAAACCAATTTGCATTTATGATGGTAATAATGGGACGTGTTCTTAATCATTTTTTATTCACACGTACCTACTCACTTATGTAGGTATATCATTTTAATGTCTTCTGAAGTTTTCTAAAGATTGATTTAGACCAAACGAGCGAATGCTCATTCTATCCCCCACTCTATCAAATACGTTCGTTACACAAAACGTAATTCGTCGAAATTCGTTGATTTCTAAAAGGTGCGTTCAAACTAGAGCATTCGCTGTTCTAACCTCCCACTCTCACGAAATTCGATCGGTACACAAAACGTGATTGGTTGATTTCGTAGAACGGGCGCTAGAACAACGAATGCTCTTTTGGTTTAAACGCACCTAAAGGTGCGTGCAGAACTGCAGACCAAGAGAGCATTCGCGGTTCTATCCCCAAATCAACGAATCACGTTTCGCGTAACGATCGAATTTCGTAGAGTAGGGGGATAGAACAGCGAATGCTCTTTTGGTCTGCACGCACCTGTAGAGTGGGGGATAGAATGAGCATTCGCTCGCTTGGTGTAAATCCACCTTTCCGTGTCTGTCTGTCCGGTTCTTTACCACCATTAATTCTGATGTACTTAACGTTTCTTTTTTTTTACTTGATCAATAATTCATAAATCCTTCTAACAAAGTACCTATCTCTCTCTTTCAATTACCTTCTAGTTTTCTGTCTAAATTTTTTATTTTATTTATTATTATACATACAATTTCACAGCATTACAGAGATCCAAGGCACTGTGAAACTTAGACATAATTTAATAAATACAATAATACACTTGGCAAACAAGTAAGAACAAATGATCACATGGTATTTGGTATTTTTGGTATGATAATATTTATTATTATTATTTATTAAATAGGTACAAAGTTTACGTGACATTACAGTAGAACACCAATGCGTCATGAAACTAAAATTATACAATAAAAAAAAAATTGAATACAGATACAAAATAGAATAAAAAATAAAAAAACACATTAATTAGATTTAGGCGACACAACTGCGTGGCTCCGTTGCGTCGTCTGAGCCGGCGTCGTAGGGTTCGGCAGGTTGCCCCGAAACCGCCGAAACACGACGCCCTTCGGCCAGAAGTCCGGACTCGCGATAGTGTCTTGGAGCGGCCGCGGCACGCGCACCACAAACGAGCTGAAGTGCACGTAGTGGCGTGACCACAGCTGCTGCACCCTCAGCGAGAGGCCAGTCTTCCGGTGGACGTACTCCGCCACGTCATCAGCCACGGCGGAGTAATGCAGGCGTGATACGTAGAGCGCCTTACACGGAGTTGCGACCCGAAGACCATATAGATGTAGACATCTACATGTAGATAATAAAAGGTGTCCTTAATATCTTTCCGCTTCAAAGCAGTAATATTATTTTTAAAATAATTTCCCTCATTTTTTACCGTCAGTTCATGCTCTTGACACTGCCATCCCCCATTATTTAGTTATCATTCACAGTAATATTGCGGTTTCTATAACCTACGGAAACATACAAAACAATGATATCAAGTGAGTCATTGTTTCATTAATAATACGCCCTATTGTCAAAGCGAGATAAACATTGAACAATATTTTTATTAACCGTTGATACGTGCCAAGAACAGAATGGCGGTACTTCTGAATTATCAGAAATGTAATGTTAATATTAATATTTATAAGTGTTATGTACTTATGTATGTTTATTAATACAATATTAATATTATTCACAATATGTGATAGTGATGGGTTGATCCCGGTAACATACCCAACACAAAATTCCCAAATGGAAATTTTCCCGTTTGTAAGATTGGGAAATTATCGGGAACGACCCATCACTAGATGTGACGCTACCGGTAAATTTCCTAGCACAGTAGGTATGTGAAATATTCCTAACTGGTAACTTTCCCCATTATAAGATTGGAAGTTCACCGGGAGCGTCACATCTCTATATTTACGAGGTCCCACAATAAAATGTATTACACCCGAAAGATACAATACAATACCAAGGGGCGAAATGTAGTATTTGTAACATTTTGCAAGAAAATGTTTCGTGTCTATCAAACGCACTCAGAAGTGAAAGGCTTCAAAAATATCATTGCTGCTTAATATATGTACAAAAATACATGGACTCTAGATCTAGACCATAGACCAAAGAAAACTAAGTAGATTAGATAGCGCGGCATATCCATTCCAAATATCATTCGATTCTAGGAGACAGAAGCAGAGATTCTACACAATGTCTATGAAGCTGTAATAAGTATTATGTATTAGAAAAATAACAACATTAAGTGTAAAGAACCTTTTTGCGTTGTACCTTTTAGTGTGGTGTGTGGTTATACCACAGTCAAACCGTGAGAACTGTCTTGTGGGACTTTGTATTTATGTCAATGTATATTTATGTTAATAAAGAAATAAAATAAAAACCTAAAGGAAAGGTCAAGGTCCACCAGATGCTGTGGTCACAGAAATTTCCATTCGGCCTTATTTTGAACAAAAACCAAAGCCTAGGTCTTGTCTATGCTATGTCTAGATCTAGCAATAGGTGTCGCCGGATTCAAAAGCGAACGCAGGCCGTCACGACTATTTCGGAAAGGTCAACGTCTGAGTCACCGCTTGATGCAATTCTCCGGCTTAGACTTTAGTTCATTCTATTATCTACAGTCACTGAATGCGTTCAGGTCTGCTACCGCGAACACCGAAGTTCGCAAATCTCGGGTGTAACAAATGACGCTGACTAAATTTGTCGCTAGATGGCGCGCGGATCGAAATAGATCGCGCCAACGTTTGCTCCTCTGTCTGTAGTGTAATAAGGTTTAGAGAATATTTTTTGTAAATTGAATAGACAGCTAGCTTTCTGAGTACTTTTCGTTCATTGAACTTAGATGCTCAGAGACTGGTCTAAACCTTATACCTGTGCTTTCAGTCTGTGCTTAAAGCGTGTGCTCCTGCATCATACCAGTTGTGGGTCCGCATTTATATATGCAGTCTGGAGTTGTGTTTTTGGAAACTGCTATTGTAAAATATACTAGCTTAACAAACTCCTGGTTTTGAATGAATCGACGCCCCCACAACTACACGGGGAATTTTTCTCTCCTTCTCCTTCTTTTGACGAGACCCGGTGCATTCAGTTGCTAGTTGTCAGTGGAGTTAAAAAAAACTTGATCACGTTTCCAAGGACACCCTGTATAGAGTGTACCATCATCATAAATTTAAGAGCTGCGCTCTTATCGGTGGAGCAGTTTCCACAAGTCCCTGTCTAAAGCTTTTTCTTTAAGATCCTCATACGATACGACTCCCACTTTCTCTTTCAGTTGATTAGTTCATGCTATTCTTCTCTCTTGTCCTGCCTCTCTTCCTTCTGCCTTCTATATTTCCCTCTATGATGGTCTTGATGAAATCGTCGTATCGCAACAGGTGACCCAACATATTCCCTCTTCTATTCTCAATAGAGTGTATAGCCATACAAAACTTTGATGGGCCGATAACAACAATTTTCAAATACTGTTTTAAGTTTATAAAGGATAATATAGAAATTATTAACGTGATGTGTTGAAGAAGGGGTGACTCACGCATGTAGACGAAATTTCTGGACCGTTTTTGAAAACCAATTTAGTATGGCGTGCACTGCGACCATATATAACGTGGACGTCTAACGCCAGCTCATACATGCCCCCAAAAACAATTGTTCATTTGTGCCAAGATGGGCAGGCAGGACATAGCGCTTTTCTTAACACCGCGCATATTTCGGCGCAATCACTTTGACAAATGTTTGTTTTCATTTTTAGCCAATCAAAACTTTGATGAACCAATCACAACTATTTTTAAACGGCGGCTTAAGTTTTTATAGGTTGACATTGAAATATTACCGTGATGCATTGAAGAGGGGGTGACACTTGTCAACTAAAATTCAGGACCGTTTTTGAAAAGCAATTTAGTACGGCGTGCAGCTTCCATGTTTTATTCGTTCGTAGGGCATGCAGCTTTATGTTTTATTTGTTCTTTACCCGCTTAATTGCTTCTATTGCAACGTAAATGAAGTATGTACTTAGGTATTATGCCCTTCAATGAACTTCGCCCAGACTGCCTATTATCCTTCCACGAATGAATGGTCTATTTACTAACACAACACAGCTATCAGCTGGTTTAACCTAGATACCTACAGACTATAATGTTTTATTATTATCGTCCTTATAACACAATTCCCAGCATGAACGCTACCCGGAAATATCAACGAGACTAAGAACAATTGCCTTGATTCTCTCATCTTAATAGCCTCAGCTGAAATCCATTTTGATATGAGCGTAACCTGGCCGTGTGGTGACGGCAGTAAGAATACATTTGTCACCACTCCAACTCCTCCTGCGGGTGTCGTAAGAGTCGATTAAGGGACTGAAGTGTCTCTTCTCTTTTCTCTTCATCAGCCTATGATAGTCCACTGCTGGACGTAGGCCTCTCCTATTAACTATGCGTATAGACGCATTAGGAGGTAAATGCCCATAATCGCCACGCTGGGCAAGCGGATTGGCGATCGCAGTAATGTGTCCACTGTGATGACGCTGCTGCCCATCAAAAATATTTTATTAAATAATGGTAAGTGACACTGTAATCCCTTAGTCGACTCTTACGACACCCGCAGGAGGAGTTGGGGCGGTGACAAATGTATTCTTACTGCCGTCACCACACGGCTGAAGTGACACTGACCATTATTTGATAAAAGATTGATGATGGGCAGCAGCGTCATCATAGTGGATTATTGCGATCGCCAATCCGCTTGCCCAGCGTGGCGATTATGGGCATTTACCTGCTAATGCGTCTATACGCATAGTTAATAGGAGAGGCCTAAGTCCAGCAGTGGACTATATAGGCTGATGATGTATGTATGTATGTATCGGCGTAACCTTAAGGTCTCATCGGAAGATCTGGCGGGCTACCACGATCAAATGCGATTCAGTTTAGGTTCTGCTTGTCAGTTTTTGACAGTTATTCTATGGAACTGACACATTTCGATTCAGATTAGATCCTAAACTGAATCGCATTAGTAGATCGTGGTAGCCCCCAGCGCTGGGTTAGGCCGGCACCATTCTGAGACCATGTCGTGGCACCATCTTACTTGTTATACTCTTATTTGTTGTCTGTTTGTTTTTATCCACTGTACCCCTGTTTTATTTCACTGTAAATTTGTATGTCACGAATAAATGTTATTCTTGAAATAAAACTATGAAAACGGATAAACTCGCTTATATTCATTCGCGTATACTGACAATGGAGGAAATTAATATTTTTATATTTTATTTTGTCAGTCGCCCGCAGACCACGAACCCTGTAAAGTGTTTCAAACGTCGGAATGAAGTTAAAGTTAATGAATATATGCGAGTTTATCCGTTTTCATAGTTTTATTTCATGAGTAATCCTCGCGGTAACCGAAGAAAATATTAAATGTTATTCTATTCTATCGACCAGAATAGAATAGAATAACATTTAATATTTTCTTTTAATATTGTGTTGGTGTAGTGCGACATGATAATGCTTTTTTTTTCAAAGTTCTCATAATAAGCAATAATAATCAATGGGAATCTCCTATAAAATTTTATCACTTTACGGAAATTCCCGAGAGCAAGTTATGCATGCAACCTTATAGTTCTGTTAAAGAGTAACTTTTGCATAAATAGTTATTTGTTATACAAGGGTGCAAAGTCGTATTTTACCCGCGAGTATGAAATTGAAACACGAGCAAGCGAAAGGATTCTATAGTTGAACCACGAGCGAAGCGAGTGGTTCTAAAATAGAATCCTGAGCAGCGAGTGTTTAAACATACGAGAAGTAAAATACATTTGCACCCGTGTGTAACACAAAACTTTTCCCCTCACTATAGCGAGGAAACTCAAAAAAGGTAATTATTTTGTTCACATTACAATCATCATCGGGTTAGTGATAATAATTTTCCAAATGCATCATGTATTTAATGCAAGATTTTGTCGCAGTAAACTTACCACGAAAAAGTAAACGCAGCACTATTTTAACACATTCCTGTAGTTGCACACCAACGCCAATGCATTATTAAATCATTCTCATTCATTATTTTTACAAAATTATAACAGAACACCCTGAAAGTTGTTTAGTTTACTATTTTTATGCGTGTTCGAGTCGGTAAATAAAGATTATAACCTATAATATTCTTTGACAATGTTGACGTTGACATTTTCTGCGTTTTGTGATTGCATCTAGTCATCTTATCATCATTCACTAAAACAATTGTTACTTATGGAATTTTAGGATTTATATGTTAAAATCATCATATTATATAAAGGTTTGTATTTTACACTAAATTCTGAAACAAATTATTTAATTATCATTAATATGGAACAATTTCCATGAGCATTTTACGTTTTGTTATTCCAAAACCAAAATCGTTACTTTGCCACACAAGTGAATAATATGCGTTTTTACACGTTCGTTTTAAAGGATAAACGAGCACTTTACGAGCTAGTGAGGGGAAAAGGTAATTTCACCAGAGTTGAGGTGAATACACACACATCTAAATGAAGTACTAATTGCAAAAAATGTAGTGAATGAATGAATGACTTGCGTCAAAATATTGAAGGGTATCCCTTGAACCAACTTTTTGGTCAATCTACAGTTGCAATTGGGTTTGCTGTAAGTACGGAAAAAGAACACTAATTTTAAATTCCACGTGTATTTACATGACATGTTGCTGTGTGCGTGACCTCAACTCTCGTGGAACTATCTATACCTATAGGTATACATATACAATTGGCACCCTGTTCCCATTGATACCTTTCATCGACCTACTACTTTGTTACATTAATATCCATGTTACTGTCCGTACGTTTTAAGAAGCATGTGGTCCACCACAAACAAACTACGAACAAAGTGTTGTCTCTCGCTCGCACTTGTAAATTTGAACGTAAGTGTGACAGGGCAACTCGTCAATCGTGGTCGATAGGCCTTCATATTGGGTGTTTGGTTTACGTAGTATACAAGAACGGTGGTCCTGAGCTCAGAGGACGCTGCACGTTATGCAACAGTAGGGAGGAACGTTTATCTCGATATATCGAGTCGATAGACAAAAATTAGACTAACAAAATTTCTCATGGGAGTCGACCTACTATCTATCTATCTATTCAACCCGTGTCCACCCACTGCTGGGTATAGGCCTCTTCTTTATTACGCTAGTTTCCTCGGTCCTGTGCTAGTTGCCTCCACTACTTTGTTGCGGTTCGGCAGATGTCGTCGGACCATCTTGTCGGTGGTCTCCCAGCAGATCTTCTTGACCTACATTTTATTAATATTTATTTTGTTCAGTAACATTTGAACAGTTTGCCTACGGAATCCATCAGTACATTACATTAATAGTGAAGTAGGTGCAGAAGTGTCAGATTTAGAAATTAAGGCAAATTGAAACAACATCATCATCATCATATCAGCCGAAAGACGTCCACTGCTGAACATAGGCCTCCCCCAAATATTGCCACAATGACCGGTCCTGCGCCACCCGCATCCAGCGGACTCCTGAAACAATATATGTATTAAAAATAAAATTGCTGCCGTTTTCTTCTAACGCGATGTCACTTGTCACACTATCTATCGACAGAATAAATTATTACCTTCAGCTTTATTTTGCTATCTTTATAACAAAAAAAAAGCTATAGCCAACTGTGAACTGTAAGTAATATTTCCTTTATTAATCTTTTCCATTATCTTCAACCATTCTTTCGATTCTAAAGAACTTACCCCCTTATTCGTAAATGTCTCCTAACTTAGGAGGCCAAGTATTGTTAATTTGAGAGATGTTTTTGAATAAGGGGTTCTAACACCCAAACATGGGCTACTATTATTTCCTATCATTTTTAATGATAACTTGGCCACAGCAATAATAAGTAGCGTTCTATGCGTTTCAATTACAGCTATACCTATACTAAATACGACAGAGATGAAATAAATATATCAAATAGACGCTGAAAATATAATACAAATAATTATTATGATACACTCATTAGTGAAAATTTAATGAGTATATGTTGTTTTATTGTTTATTTTTTCATGTTGCTTTATGTTTACGGCCACGGCAAATTTATATTAACTGCCAGCACGATAATGCTTTATCCACCATACATCCTCCAAGTATCATCCATAACTATATACCTACGTCAAGTTCATCTATGCATATAACATAAAAAGTAGTAAAAATCACGAAAATATCGAATTATATAAAAGATAAACACGTTAAAACATAAGAAGGTCTTTGCACTCGTGGTCAGGTAAAAACCGCATTAATGAAATAAACAACTGCCGTATTAAAAATGATGCTAATTAATTATATGTTTGATCAGCCACTATTCGATCTTTGACCGGCAATATTGATAATGATTTATTTATATTCCACTCTGAAGTTCCGCCGATATTTATATCTTAGTTGTTTATACAATTCATTAACCAACGAAATAGCAAACCGTTCTTATTTTTGCTTTTAAGGAATAATATCTCTTATATTATACCCCGCCGTGTGGTGGCGGCAGTAAGAATACTTTTGTCACCACCCCTACTCTTCCCGTGACGTGAAAGTCGACTAAGGGAAGTGTCACTGACCATTCGTCGATAGACGATTGATGGGCAGCTGCGTCATAATAGTGAACACAAAATAGAAAGTGTGGACACACTATTGCTATCGTCAATCCGCTTGCCCTGCGTGACCACTATGGGCATATTGGGCATTTACCTCTTAATGCATCCTTGCGTCCATACACATAGTTAATAGAAGAGGTCTACGCCCAGCAGTGGGCTGAAATGGGCTGATATACCCCTCTTTGTTGAACGTAAACCTTTCATTAATAGTTGACAGGAAAACTATATAAATAAACATATTCGAATATAATGACTTAAATTAATTTACATTTTAACATATGCACAGGAAAATGTAAACATTTCTGAAGAAACCAGACTCCTAATTATTAATTATCTTAATTTAATATTAACAGAGATAACGTATTTGCGTCTACGCACAGACACAGTATATGTTTGTTTCGTATCACCCCGTAACAAGTACGAAACTATTGGACTATGGATATTTCCTTGCATCTGCGTATTTATTTATCTTAGGTTAGCAGAGTCAATCGATGATATATTGCGTATTTATTATGAAACTCTAAGTCCCGTAAAACGCAATCAAGATACAATAAAGGATGTCTACAAAGGAATATCATAATCGAACGGGTCCATATTGGCACTTATACAATTTTTTCTTCGAATATTTTTACTAATACCGTTTTTTACTCATAATCATCATTACTCCGAAAATTTTATCTCATACTTTTTTTCTTACTAAAAATTATACTTCTACCTACAATGTTCATAACGATTTTTATTTCGAAATTTTATCCTCCTAAAGTCGTCAAGTAGATTAATCTATACTCATAAAGTTATTTGAAATAAATTGTTTATTTATAAACATTTTCCCATTAGGTCCACTCTGTTGTGGTATAATTCTTTTATGAATAAAATAAACTGTTGTGGCATACTCAACTTTAGCATATTTCTTTGTGGCAGATTTCGAGTTGTTCGAATATTATTCGAGCATAATTTCGATGCTCCTATTTATGATGAGGCATAATCTGGATGTGCATAAAAAGTATCGGCATAGTTTGTTTTAGCATAACAGAGAAGGAATAATTACAACCTCTCAATATAATCGAGGTAGTAGTAATATTCTGTACGTTACTTACTGTGTTGCTGAGCTGAGTACTTTCTAGGTTGCTAAAAAAAAAAATAACCTCGAAGACTAAGGCGGGAGCAAAGCTCCCGCCTTAGCCTTCTAACCTAACCTATCCGAGTCGGATCTGCCCCGGAAGGTTTTGTTCGCTCGCTTCGCTCGCTCACTGCAGAAATTTTCGCCCTCACAGCAAATTCTGCCTGACGAAAAAGGCAAGTTTCGAACTCGTAGCTACATGCCCAAAAAAAAATGCAAATCTAATTTCTGTCTTATAACACTCGGCGTAAATAATGATATGCCAAGATAGTTTCGGACAAAATAATATTCGAAATATTGTTATTTAAGCCAAGTGATGTTTCTGTCTCATTAAGTTGATGCCAAAATAGATTATACCAAGTCTGTTATGTCCTAAGCGTTTCGGACAAAAAAGTTTAGAGGGAACCCGTTTAGTACTGTACCTACTCTGCCACAACCTGATTTGTGCAGGTAGCTAATTTACAGTAATAGTACGATTTATATTTAATTAAACAAAAATAATTCATACATAAAACCAGTACAGATAAAAATAAATACCTATAACATTAGAATATATAGCATAAAATAAGTATAGTGAAAAATTATATAAACATAAAAGTTAGTACTAAAAATATGTATGATAAACAATGTTATGAACATAAATAATTCTATGTGATGATAATTATGAACAAAGATTATTCTAAATATCGATCATTATGAAGTTAAATTGTATAAGAAAAATTTTCGGAGTTCAAATAATCTAAGTTGCAATTTTATAAATACTTTGGCGCACCCTAATCGAACACATCGACATTGAATCACTTCCATTTAAATAAATAAATAAATATCTTGGGACATCTTTCACAAGTCCCACGGTAAGCACAATTAAGGCTTGTGTTGTGGGTACCTAGCGACGATATATATAATAGATAGATACATATAGATACTTAAATACATACATAGCCATGACCAAGGAACAAATATTAGTGATAAATAAATACACAAATAATGCCCTCGCCGGGATTTAAACCCGGAACCTTCAGCTTCGTAGGCAGGGTCACTACCAACTATACTACGGAGGCTGACAATATGGTCAGATACCATGACATGTTTGCAAGTCCTTGAGGGCAGTACTTTTTTATTTCATTGTAGTAAATACGCACTTGTTTTGAAAAAAGTAGTTCGATACACGTGTTAAAACTTCTTTTTAACTCGGGTGATTGTCGCCCTCGTTTCACTCGGACTCCAACTTTCACTCTCGTGGAAAATATTTTTGCATTCGTATCGAAATGTACTATTGACCCATAAACAGCCACGACCAAGAAACAAATATTTGTGATAAATAAATACACAAATAATGCCTTCGCCGGGATTCAAACCTGGAACCTCCGGCTTCGTAGGTAGGGTCACTATCACTACCAACTAGGCTATTGTAGCTGACAACGAAATCGATAACGCAACTCGTGTCCCAGCCCTACGCGCTGCCATGCCGTGTCACCCCGTAACAAGCACGGCTCTGTCGGCCATTACGCGGCGCGTGCGCACGATTACCGCCCGTCTCACGTGCGCATAGGGGCGAGAGTCATCTGCCGGCCACCGGTTACGACTGGTATTGTTTGGAAAAAGGGATCTTCGGAAATCGAAGTTTGACTCTGTCGTACTTGCGTGGAGAGATGAGAGGGAATGTCGATTTTCGATTGGAATAGCCTTCGAAGTCTTCGAACGAAGTCCGATTTGGTGGTTGAAAAAGTGTGAAGGTCTATTTGTTGAAACAAGAATTAATGTGATAATGATAATTTATCAATTTTATCATGTAGGTACATACTTGTCCCGAGTGTCCAGACTGATAATAACAGAATATACAAAAGCTTATAAAATATAGGGGAAATTGGCCGGGGGGTTCGGGTTTTCGGCTTTCCGGGAGATTATGGGTTCTAATCCTAGCTTCGAACGTTTTTCGAATGTATTAACTCATCATCATCATATCAGTCGAAAGACGTCCACTGCTGAACATAGGCCTCCCCCAAAGATTGTATTAACTCCCTTATTCATAAACGTTTGTTAACTTAACAAGCCGCTAACAATTGTTTGTCCCTTTTGCTCTTATGGACACATTGTTAAGACCGAAACAATTATTAGCGGCTTGTTAAGTTAACAAACGTTTATGAATAAGGGGGTAAATCAATAAACCACCTTTAAATGCAACTTTATGAAATGGTTGATAATTTATAATAAACATTTGGTAAAAGTGAACACTGTCAAGAAAACTGTGGCGTTACCGCGAAATTCGAAATCCGCAAATTTCGAGGATATCTCTCTAATGACGGCTTTATTTGAGCAACAGAGACAAATCCTCGATATTGACGAATTTCGAAGTCCCACTATCGGCTATAAACACAACATAAAAGAGACACGGCGATACTCGCCCGGCGGTGATAGCTGATAGCTCGGCGAGTATCGCCGTGTGTCTTTTATTTACACGGGAGTGTGTATCTTTTGTTCGTGTTTATAGCCGATAGTTCATAGCTTAGTAGCTCGCGGTGAGACCAGTGCCTAAGGCTCACCCTACCCAATGCAAGAGACAACACTAATCACGGCTAATGCCCAGTGTATTGTCCATCAAGTTTTTAAGCATTATTATACTTTTAAGTTGAACCATATTTGAAATATTTGTTAATTTCCACTTCCTAATGTCTCACTAGACTAAACGTCCATGGGTGCGTTTTGTATAACGTCATATAAACCGGCTTTTTATTAGTACAATAAACTTAATTAAATAACATTAAGTAGGGGTTTTTACTACGGAAAATTCTTAAAACTGATGAATAATATTTTAACTATACATAATCGCTACACAAAAGGTCTAATCTTTATTTGGGTCATACAGATATTTTTGTATGAGTTAGGATACAAATCTTTCCTTTGGACATATGAAAGTTAAGGTCTTTAGAACCCTAATTTTCATATTGAACGAAAACACGCCGATATGGCTTCTGGCTCTTAGCATTATCAGCCTCTGTAGCCTAGTTGGTAGTGACCCTGCCTACGAAGCTGGAGGTTCCGGGTTCGAATCGCGGCGAGGGCATTATTTGTGTATTTATTTATCACAAATATTTGTTCCTTGGTCCTGGTTGTCTATGTATTTAAGTATCTATATGTATCTATCTATTATATATATATCGTCGCCTGGTACCCACATCACAAGCCTTAATTGAGCTTTATATGTATACCAAAGAAAGAAAAAGAACGAAATTAGAAACAATTTATCGACTGTAGGTACTTATGTAAAATAATGATCTCATACAAATCGCAATTCCGAGTTCTGCCTACGCTACAACCATAAACCTACTTCACGTCGGCGATATGAGTCCTTGATAAACTGAAAAATATACAGTAATATTTTCTTCGGTTACCGCGATGGTTACCTACTCATGAAATAAAACTGGACGTAGATATGCAAAAGGGAACCAACCCAAATTAATTTATCATTCTAATTAATTAACACCTTAAATCAAAACAAACAAGTAAATATTTGAATAAAAATTCGTGTGGATTGGTTCCCTTTTGCATAACATCTTCCAACTATTTATTATATCGCGTATATTTAATTAAATGTGGCTACATCTCGACGTTTCGAACGCTTTACAGGGTTTTTGGTCTGCAGGATACCTTATTTACGAGTCCGGTGTAGTTTTTTATGAATTTGCTCATCTTTGTGATACTTTATTGGAGTAAAGAATCCTGCGAGCATTGTAGTAGGTGATACCAAAGTTCGCAAATTTTGGGGATTTTTCTCTGTCACTCTAATGACGCCTTCTTTGGAGTGACAGAGACAAAACCCCAAAAAAGTGACTTCTAAAGCCAGATTTACATCTGCGAGTTATTACTGCAAGTTCTAAATGCACCTTCACCGTGTCTTTCTTTATTATAGTTGCCGATTTCTAAGAGTTAACTTTTGACAGTTATAGATTAATCCTTATTAATATGACACCATTTTTCCCACAGTCTTAACGTCCTATACAGGGTGTAACTCTAATACGGGCGAAGCTCTTAACGGGTGTTAGTTTACGACATAATAAGTACATTCAAATAACTTTTACTTAAAATTAGAGCAACAAAATTTTCCTTACAAAATAATTCGGCGCGCAATGTAGAGCAACGTACGCGAGTTAACCTCTCGTTGACAGCTAATTTCAAAAGCAGATGATATAACTGCCATATCAACAATAACAAATGTTCGTACATACATTGCTGCTCCAATAATCTTTAAAAAAATCTGCAGGGTCATAATTAAATAATAAATAATAATAAATAAATAAATAAATATCTTGGGACATCTTACACAAATCGACTTAGTCCCACGGTAAGCTCAATTAAGGCTTGTGATGTGGGTACCAAGCGACGATATATATAATAGATAGATACATATAGATACTTAAATACATAGACAGCCATGCCCAAGGAACAAATATTTGTGATAAATAAATACACAAATAATGCCCTCGCCGGGATTCGAACCCGGAACCTCCAGCTTCGTAGGCAGGGTCACTACCAACTAGGCTACGGAGGCTGTATAGAGTAACTTTTAAAAAAGTAATCCATAATTATGATGATTATGATCCATGACACTAATGAATCCCATGCCTGGTTTAATTGATCGCCCGTATTAGATTTACACACTGTATAAGGCTCATTTTCAAACTATCAAATATTCATTCTTAGAAATCGGTAACTACCTACAATATACATATATTATAGTAGTTAGGTCACAGATAGGTCACTACGTTCACGTTTCTTGTCCGGCATATTGAAGCCCAAAAAATGTCTAAAATTAAACGCTACCGAGAAATAATTAGCAAAATAAAACCTAGGTGGGTAATAAGCGTTTTTTCCCACTATTATCATTACGTCCGCGTCTTTTGTTACATACCTACATGCGTCATGCAAACAATTAAACAGTTATTTGTGTAAATGATTCGCACAAAGCAAGTCGTCGACAAATAAGAAGTACCTAAAATATCTACTTAAGTCTCGACACCTGTCAGATCACTAGACGTTATAAATAACTTTTTCTCAAACATGCAATGAAATGTTGTAGTTATGTGCCTAAAAACTAGCCGGGAAGTACCTCGTTGCCGGCCTAGGCCGGCAAGTGTCTCTTTTTTAATAATTATCTGTAAGTAATAATAGTATAAAAAAAATGATTGGCTAATTTTTGCAGTTATAATTAAGTATTTAAATTATATAATTTAAAATATATACAATAACTACTCAAAATAATATTTATAAATCAGTATTATACGGTGCGATCCGTCGGCCCCGATCACCGCATGCGATTGATTGGATCCAACAGACCGCGTCGTCTAATACCGCTTTTTAAATGTAAAAATTTGCACCTTTCAAACAGGTCAAAATTTTTAAAAAATGAGGTGTCGGTGTCGTATTTGACTTTTGTTGTGTTTCAAAGACTTAGTTATGTAGTCGACTTATAATTGCTTAGAAAGAAGATTTTTCCCGGCCTCGGTAGTAATGTACTATTCTGCCCTCCGGCTGGCAAACAGCACTTTGCCGGCCGCTGCGCTAAACTAAGCCTGCCGGCTCCGTTGAGTACGGAATTCCTAACGAGAGCGTTAGAAGCCCGACGCCGTAGCGGAGGGCTTTTAATGACTCGAGTTAGTATTCCGCTTATCGACCGTTTTTGAACAACTACGGAACCCTACACTGAGCATAGCCCGAAATGCTTTGGTCGGTTTTTTCTTAATGCTTCACAGATTGACATAATAGACCCTTCACTGACCTACGAAACATAATATCCAGTGAAAGTTCTTTATTACGACTATTACTCATTTTGGATGAAACTTGGAAATCTGAATTTGCATACAAATGGTCAACAGTAATTATTAAGCTTAAGGCAT
Organism: Thaumatotibia leucotreta; assembly: GCA_025490895.1. Taxonomy (NCBI): domain Eukaryota; kingdom Metazoa; phylum Arthropoda; class Insecta; order Lepidoptera; family Tortricidae; genus Thaumatotibia; species Thaumatotibia leucotreta. The sequence continues at coordinate 40,314 of JALPQI010008821.1, forward strand.
TTTATATTCGATAACTGCGATTATGAAATCGGACCGAAATTGTCGAATTACATAAACTAAAATTGTCGGGCTTGTTTATTCAATATTTGTGATAGGTAAATAAATAAATATAAATATAACAAAAGTTGTCCACTAGGTGGTCAAAAGTAAACAGCATTTATAAATCTATGTTACGATTTGATTGTTTAGGGCTATGGACCGGAGAACCTAGTTGTACAGTCAATTGTTTTATCCCAAAATTAGTACAGGAATTCATTCAGGTATGTCGACCAAAAGACGATAACCTAAATCTGACAATGACACAAATAATGCCCTCGCCGGGATTCGAAACCGGAACCTCCAGCTTCAGCAGGGTAACTACCAACTAGGCTACGGAGGTTTACATCTTTGTGTTTATGTTGATAAACATAAAGTTCGTCGTTCGATGGCGACCTCCGGTGACGAATCCTCGGCATTCTGAATACTAATGTGTTTACACGTGGAATTAATACGAGAATCTCTTTGTTTACATAGCTTCCGTATAAATTGAATTATTATTTTACCTGGCTTCTAATACATTAGCCGGCACGCAGCAAAATATATTAGTCACCACCCCAACTCTTCCCGCGGTTGTCGTAAGAGCCGACGCGGTGGTATTGTCTTTAAAAATAATATATCAAAATGCGATACGGATTAGATCTTAACATCCTGGATTATATACCAGTTTTTATCCAAATCGTGATCGGATCTCACGTTCGATTCAAGAGCTGTTACAGCCGCTATCAGATATATAGGAGCGGCCACGGTGATCAAAAATATCTAAACATGTACAGTCAAGAGCAAAAGTAAGTGATCATTCTTGTTCGATTATAGACCTCATTCCATTGTGATAAGGCACAAGGTGATCACTTACTTTTGCTCTTGACTGTACTCTAACGCTATGACAATACGCCTGTATTGTCATGTGCGCAGATATTTGTGACTACCCTGGCTGCTACGATATTTCTAATGGAGGCTCTACAAAGATTCAAATTGAGATACACAATTAATAACTCATTATATGTAATTGTAATGTTCGCAATCACGATTGGTCAAGGATTTATGTAATTAAAAACGTTGCGAATACAATACTGCATTACATGTGCTATTGTTACGGTAATATGTGAAGAATTGTTTGAGAAATTAAAAGGGTACCTGCTAGAAGCGGCTAAAAGCATGTCGGACCATGCTTAGTGTAGTTATTCATTCAAAACGGCTCGGCCGATCATGTTCAAAATAATTTTAATTTTAGAGGGCGCATAAAGCCATATTATATTACAGTTCGGAGATTAAATTTTAAGATATTTAACATGAAATTATGCAACAATAGTATACATAAAGAAACTACATGATATTTGTAAGGGTCCTAAGGATACAAACCCGTAAAATTTTTAATTCGCTCGATAGAAATCAACCACGGAAATGTAAAATGTAAAATTTTCAAGACCTTGAATTTTTTGACGTATCTTTGCATAATATTGCAGTAATAAATTAGAATTTTGAGGCTTATACTGATGAAGATGGATTTAAGCGGTATCTTTTCTATTGGTCGTAGTTTCTGTATTGTCTAGTCATCATCATTTCAGCCATAAGACCGTCCACTGCTGAACATAGGCCTCCCCTTTGTATCCCGCTTGGAAGCGACCTCCATCCAGCGTCTCCCGTCCCGGCGATCTTCATAAGACCGTCTGTCCATCTTGTGGGTGGACGTCCTAGATTGCGTTTGCCAAACCGTGGTCTCCACTCGAGCACATTTCGACCCCATCGGCCATCTGCTCTGCGTGCAATGTGGCCTGCCCATTGACACTTTAGCTTGCTAATCCGGAGGGCTATGTCGGTGACTTTTGTTTGTTTACGGATCTCCTAATTTCTGATTAGATCACGTAGAGAAACCCTGAGCATAGCTCTCTCCATAGCTCGTTGAGCGACTCTGAGTTTAGAGATGAGGCCGATGGTGAAGGACCACGTTTCGGCGCCGTAAGTCATCACTGGTAATGGTAACACATGTTGATTGTAGACTTTCGTCTTAAGGCACTGAGGTATGTCGGACGAAAAGACATCACGTAGTTTGAATTACTAATTAAAAATAATACAAAGCTATGTAGTAAACAGAACCACGACGTATTAGATATGTAATCATGTACACGCTCCTTCTATAATCAGCTACATTAATCTACAGTCAATTCTAGAAGGACTCAAACGCCTCTGTTTTTATACTATTGTTTGACCTTTTGATTTAAAACTGTTGTTGCGCAAAAGCAACCAGTAATATACCGGTATTGTATTGACGATTGTAGATTCTTTGCATTGTACTGTCAATGTAATTTAATGAGTGTTAAAGACAGGTTACCTTAACACTAATCGTAATATGTTATCCACTTTTTTGAACGACAGTATAAAACGAAAAAATGTAAGTAAACAAATATGAGAGCGCGCCATGCTCGGCATCAAGCTACAAGACCGTGTGAGGAATACCGAGATTCGACGTCGCACGAAAGTGCAAGACGTCGGGGACGTTATTACCAAACTGAAGTGGAATTGGGCAGGACACATTGCCAGGCAGCGTGATGGCAGGTGGACCAAAATGTTAACGGATTGGTGGCCGCTTTCAGATTTGAGAAGCGCCGGGCGTCCGACCGCTCGATGGGTGGACGATATTCGGAAGAATACGGGTCACTTTTGGATAAGGTTAGCTCAGGACCGGGACCAGTGGCGTACAAGAAGAGAGGCATATGCTCAGCAGTGGGCGAATAACGGCTGAATATGATGATGATGAAACAAATATGGCGACTCAATAGCATTTGTTGCCTAAAGACGTTCGTAAATTTATTTTACGTTAAAGGTCTCCGCCCACTAGACCGTACCATGCCATGACCGTAGCATGAACGTATCAGACAGATAACTATTCTTTGTATTGAAAAGTATGAGACTATGCCCACTAGGACGTTCCGGCGCCGGCCAACACGGTCTCATACTAGACCTTACAGAGACCTTAATACTAATACATATCAATAATATTAACTAAAAATGTATGTGAAATCAAGGTATAATCCATCCCGTTCATACTCGCCTATTGGTGCGAGAAACTGATGAAAGTAGGTAACTCCGGGTTAATAACGTACCGGTGACGGCAGTAAGAATACATTTGTCACCACCCCAACTCTTGCCGCGGGTGTCGTGTCGTAAGCCGACTAAGGGATTGAAGTGTCGCTGACCATTCTTGATAGAAGATTGATGATGGGCAGCAGCGTCATCATAGCGGACACATTATTGCGATCGCCAATCCGCTTGCCCAACGTGGCAATTATGAGCATTTACCTCCTAATGCGTCTATATGCATAGTAAATAGGAGAGGTCTACGTCCAGCAGTGGACTGAGATAGGCTGATGAGGTGTATGTGTGTTAATAACGTAGCAGCAATTCATAGCAGGCTATCCATTAAAAAATTAAAAAATAGTAAACAAAACCATACTATACCTTACGTCTTAGCAATTAAAGAGAAAAAAGAAAGCTGTCAGGTGTCAAATAATTTTTTTTCAAATTTTGTAAATAACATTTATTATTTATTTTTACACATTTCTTTCTTTTATATTGTCTAAATTAACAGTGATAATTTATTATATAAAACAAAATCAAACAATATGGGGCCCGCGACATGTGGTAAATGTGGAAATAAGACTGCGCCCCGAAAATCGTTAGACTGTTCTGCGTGTCGATTGAAATACTGCCTGGAATGCCTGGATTTTCTAGGTGTTAGCTTTAAGCGATTTTCGCTAATGAGCATGGAAAGCCGAACAATTTGGAAATGCCGAAACTGCTATGAAAAACCAAGTACCCTAAAACAACCGAGAAAGTCAATTACTCCAAAACCATGTACGTCCAAGGCAAGTACGACTCCATGTAGCTTACAATCGATTATACTAGAACAACAGGACCTAAATATTGAAGATACTGTATTCGTAAATACCGTTAACAAATCAGCAATATCAATGCAAGACCAGAGCCGATCTGCTGTAACATGTATGAGCGAAGAAGGGAGAATGGCCTGTAAAGTAGTTAAATGTGCCTCGTGCAATATCGTAATAAATGAAGTTCTGGCATTTATTGATAACAAGCTGCATACTATGAACGATGAGAGCCTCAGTCGAATCTGTGTTACCGCATTTTCAGACTCAGACATAGTGACTGCAAAAAAGCTTTTGTTTGAATCCTTACCTGGAGCTAAAAACAAAGTCAGAAAGGGACAAGGTAAGACTTTGCGAACCATCGACGATATCATATCAGTGCTGCGAGTAGCAGATCAAGATGAAGTCCCTATGTTTGTAGCTAAAGACCTCGGGAAACTACCACCCGTATCTTTTGATCATATTGACGTCACTACGTTTATGCGAGATATGAATGTTCTAAAAGAAGAGATTCGGTATATTAAAGAGAAATATGCTACTAATGAACATTTGCACCTTGTAGAAACAGACTTAAAAACATTAAAAAATTCCTCATCTTTAAAGAACCCCAAGGATAATATCAATACTTTCAATGCCGTAAAACAAAGAGTGTCAAACGACGACAGTGGCCAGAGTAATCGTCAAGACATAGATACTGTAGTTGTGCCTGAAGTCGCCTCTGTCTCTTCTCTACTGTCGCCATCTTTATCTACATACCAGTCTGACCGTCAAGAAAATCATAATGAGTTGGTAAATAATGCGCCTCCCAAACACACGGCCGTACAAGTTGAACCACAGAATAAAGCCTCATACGCAGCTGTTGCTAAAGATGGCGAATGGAAAACACCAAACAGGAAGTGTACTCGTAAGAAAAAGTTGGATCTGAAGCATAAAGGAAATGACCCCTTCGTTGGACAAAAAGGAATAGCGACTACAGATCCTCTGGATAACTTTAAGGCGGCGGAATCCACTGCTCCTATTTATATTTATAATGTAGCGAAGGAAGTATCCTTATCTGACATTGAAGCTTATATTGTAAGGAAAACGAACTTAAAGGTATTGCCTATTAAAATGAACATGAAGATACAAAAACCGTATAATTCCTTTAAGATATTCGTGCCTAACAGTAAAATTGAGATATTTATGAAGAGTAATTTTTGGCCTGAAGGAGTATCTTATCGCCGTTTTATAAGTCTCATAAATAAAACAGACACCAAAGGACCGTTAAACAATAATGGATAAAACTCTGAAAATAATTACATTTAATTGTAAAAACATAAAGAGATCTACCGAGTGTGTACGAAAACTGTGCAAGTCAGCTGATATTGTAGCCCTCCAGGAGACTTGGCTCCTTAGCCATGACTTACCATTCTTGGACAGCATTGACGACAATTTCGGGTTTACTGGTAAATCTGCAGTAGATTCTTCGGCCGGCCTGTTGCGGGGCAGGCCACACGGTGGAGTTGCCCTACTATGGAGGAAGGATTTATTTCCGATAGTTTCAGTAGTACAGTGTAAGAGCGTACGTTTAGCGGCGATCAAAATTGTGGTACACAATCGCTCGCTACTTGTCTTTTCCATTTACATGCCCACAGATACAAATGAAAATCTCATTGAATTCACGGAATGCCTGAGTGAGATCAGTGCAATCGTTGACAGCCAGGATATTCAATGTGTATTCATGTTAGGCGACTACAATGCACATCCAGGTGAGCAATTTTCATATGAACTTGATGATTTCTGTGAAGATCAGTCATGGACATGCATAGACATGGATATTTTACCGGCGGACACTTTCACATTCGTAAGCGAAGCACACGGTAGTCGGCGATGGCTTGACCACTGCGTTGTTACTAATGCGGCTAAGACAACAGTTTCGAATGTATCAGTATTACAGGATATCTATTGGTCTGACCATTATCCAGTCTTATTAGAATGTAACATCAATTCACTGGTATCTCAAGACCCAATGTGTGCCAATATGATACGTAATAAAATAAGATGGGGCGAACGCGATCCTGGTCAGATTGATAGATACCGCGACCGTTGTAATAGTAAGTTAAAGAAAATAGATTTTAATTTAGATTTCTGCAACTGTGCGAATAAAATATGTTCAGATACAAGTCATCGGCTACTATTGAATGACATGTATAAGGAAATTATTAATACACTCTCAAAAAGTGCCGAACTGACATATACGAGTACTAGTAAGCACAGTGGCAGAACCAAACATGTACCAGGCTGGAACAAGCACGTGAGGGACGCCCACAGGGAGGCGCGGCTATGGTTCAAGGCCTGGTTATCACATGGTAGGCCGAAAGCTGGTGTGTACTATCACAATATGTGTAATTCCAGAAAAATATTTAAATCAAGGCTTAAATGGTGCCAGAACAATGCGGAACAAATAAAAATGGACATAATCGCACAGCATCATTCGAATAAAAAGTTTGTTAAATTCTGGAAGAACACCAAAAAGCTGGACCATAGACCTAGTCTCCCGGCCAGTGTGGAGGGAGTGCATGTGCCTGTTGATATTGCTAACCTGTTCCGGAGACACTTTAGACTAGAATCTCCACTAGGGTCAGCGTCGCAGGTTTTCGGTGCTGGATCGGATGTCTCGCCGATATGTAACATTATCTTTACGGCTAAAGATGTATCGAATGTTATCAAAGGCATGGATGGCGGAAAATCACCAGGACATGACGATCTCAGCGTCGAACACTTGAAGTACGCTGGTGACCACCTGCCTAGATGTTTGGCGATGTTTTATTCCCTGTGTTTGAGTCACTCTTATTTGCCCGACGACCTAATGCATACCATTGTAGTACCGATAGTCAAGGATAGAACTGGGGATTCATCTAGCTTATCCAACTACAGACCTATATCGCTGGCATCTGTTATAGCTAAGGTACTGGACGGTCTGCTTGATAGGCAAATAGAAAAGCACTCATCCCTCAACGATGCGCAATTTGGGTTTAGGCCAGGTTTGGAAAGTGCTATTCTTTGCCTCAAGCAGACTGTACAGTACTATACGACCAAAAAAACACCCGTATTTGCTGCATTCTTAGATTTATCAAAAGCTTTTGATCTGGTATCGTATAATCTGTTGTGGGATAAACTAAAGAGAGATACGACTCTGCCATCTGAGATAATAGCGATATTGGAATACTGGTATAGCAACCAGAAAAATCAGGTCAGATGGGGGGGGACGTTCTCCGAGGAGTACAGGTTGCAATGCGGTGTAAGGCAGGGAGGCCTAACCTCCCCCAGACTGTTCACTATTTTCATAAATAGTCTGATTGAAGAGCTTAGCAGCACTAAGATCGGATGTCATATTGGTGGAGTATGCATAAATAATTTGAACTACGCTGATGATATGGTGCTGCTAAGCCCTTCAATTAGAGCATTACAGAGACTTATATTTATATGTCAAAAATACGCTGAGAATCATGGGCTTAAATATAATGTTAAAAAGAGTGAGGTAATAGTTTTTAAACCAAAATCCAAGACCTACATCGATCTGCCTGACATATCATTATATAACACACCTCTACCCAGAGTAGAAAAATTTAAATATTTAGGACATTGGGTGACGGAAGACCTCAGCGATAATATTGACATAGAAAGAGAGCGTAGGGCGCTGGCCGTTCGTTGCAATATGCTATGCCGCAGGTTTGCTCGTTGTACAGTTCCAGTAAAGGTAACGTTATTCAAAGCATACTGCCAAACTTTTTACACTTGCAGCCTGTGGGGTAGCTTTACGCAGCGAGCGTACAGCGACCTACGAGTACAATATAATAATGCCTACAGGATGTTGATGGGTCTGCCTCGCTACTGCAGCGCCTCGGGAATGTTTGCGGAGGCGCAAGTAGATGGGTTCGACGCAATCATGAGAAAGCGATGTGCCTCCTTATTAAACCGTTGGCGAGGCAGTTCCAACAGCATCCTGAAGGCGTTAGTAGATAGGTGGGACTCTCCTCTACTGCAGAGATGGACTAAGCTCCACACGTCTTAGATATAGTATTATTTTATTAATTAGTATTATTTATTTTTAAATATGTAGTAGTTAGTTATATGGACTACGTCCGAAATAAAAGTTGTTATTATTATTATACACTTTATTTATTTCTTTTCTCAAGTTAGGTTTGTTATAAAAATGTCTATAAAAGTAAAATACAATACAACATACAAAAACAATACAAAAAATAAACACTTTATAAAAAACCTAACCTAGTGTGCCGCCGGCAACGGGGCGGGCCCAAGCTGCCGGTGGTTAAGGTCGCAGAGAGAGGAACCGACGGACTATCCGCGCCGTGTCCAGGATCACCGCCTTCTGCATCTGACCCTTGATCCAGCCATCTAGCGAGAGACTCTTAAGATGTTGGTCGAGACTCTTCGCTATTAAACCGTTCGCTGTAACGACTATCGATATCGGGACTATGATCGTCGAGTCAACATCCCACATGGCGGTTATCTCGTGGGCCAAGTCTAGGTACTTACTGGACTTGTCCTTCTCGGCCTTCACGAGATTCTCATCATGGGAGATGGTGACGTCGACGAGCACAGCCCGGCGCTGCGATCGATCTACCAGCACGATATCAGGCTTATTGGCTACAATAGTCCTGTCCGTGATGATAGGTCGATCCCAATAGAGCGTGGCACGACCATTTTCGAGAACTGGTGCAGTTGTGTACTTGTAGTATGGCACTTCGACGTCCACAAGGCCGTATTGAAGAGCAAGCTGCTGGTGTATAATACTGGCTACGAGGTTATGTCTGTGCAAGTACTCGCTGTTAGCAATCTGAGAACAACCGGAAATAATATGCCTGAGTGACTCACCGGGACGGCGGCATTCCCGACAAATGTCGACCGTACCGTCCTTCAGGATATATTTCCGGTAGTTATTCGTCATGATAACCTCGTCAGCAATTGCACAGACAAAACCCTCGGTTTCTCCGAAGAGGTCCCCGAATCGTAGCCAGTTCACCGACGCGAGCATATCTACGTCAGGTCCCGTGAGGGCCTTGTAGAACCGCCCGTGTAGCTCCTTGCTCTTCCATACCGCCTTGCGGTCCTCGGTGCTTAGTACCACAGGTTTGCGCCAGTTCTCTTTTGCCAAAGAGAGCGGCGTGAAGTTCCGGTCTACTGCCACCACATCACGATGCATCCCGCACTCATTGTTTAGGAAATAGTTTCTAAGATTGTACACCTCACGGTTGTGGTGGTTTTTGGCATTTAAGAAGCCGCGACCCCCACACCTCCGCGGGATGTACAATCTCATAACTGATGAGCGCGGGTGTAGCATTCGGTGTGTGGTAAGCAGTGTACGGACCCTTCGATCCAGGGCGTCCAGCTCGGTCTGAGTCCACCTTAGTATGCCAAAGGAGTATGTGAGTATGGGTATTACCCAGGCGTTGAAGGCGCGCACTTTGTTGCCTCCTGACAAAAGACTGTTAAGTACTTTTGTGAGCCGGCTGAAAAAGCGCTCCTTCACCGCCTGTCTAATTCCCATATCTTCAATACCCAAAGACTGTGTCATACCAAGGTATTTATAGGTTTCTGCTTCCGAGATAGATCTGAACGACATTGTCTCAGAAAGTTGTAAATTTGTTGAATTTACTACTTTCCCCCGCTGCACATGCATAACCGCACACTTATCGACACCAAACTCCATATTGATGGCACTACTGAAAACTGCTGTGGTTCGCAGTAGTTCCAACAAGTCTTGGCTATTTGGCGCAAATAATTTGAGATCATCCATATACAGAAGGTGAGAAATAACTTCACCCTCTCTCCGAAGCCGGCAACCTAGTCCTGAATTCTTCAGCAGGGTGCTGAGGGGATTCAGAGCTAGGCAGAACCATAAGGGACTCAGACTGTCACCCTGGAATATTCCTCGCTCGATCCTTATGAAGGCCTGCGGGCCAGAGGGGTCATCCCCGCCTCCTGGTTGACGAAGAACTGTGGTCCACTGCCCCATACATGCGCCTAGAAAGGATCTTAAAGCTGCATCAACTTTATACAGCTCCAAGACCCTTCCCAACCACGAATGAGGCACCGAATCATAGGCCTTCTTGTAGTCAATCCAAGCGGCGGAGAGGGCCCCTTTGTTACGCCGGACTTGCTGGCAAATGGTCATGTCGATGAGGAGGAGCTCTTTAGTACCACGGGACCCAACCCTACATCCATTTTGAGCAGAGGCCAGAACATTGTTCGCAACAATGTGCGTGTTAATTTTTGCTCTCAAAATGGATGTAGGGAGCTTGTAGAGTGTAGGCAAGCACGTGATGGGTCGGTAGTTTTTCGGTTCCGTGGTACTACCGGACTTGTAGAGCAGGAAGGTTACACCTGTTGTTAAGGAAGGGGGCAGGGAACCAAGCTCAATGGCTTGTTGGAATTGCGCTGCTAATCGCGAGTGGGAGCACCGAAACCATTTTAGCCAGAAGTTGTGCAATCCGTCCGGTCCAGGACTTTTCCAGTTCTGGGCGGGTCGGATGGCACAACTTACGTCATCGGGGCTGATGACAACTGCCTCCATAGGTTCGATGCTCTCGCACTCACGTTCAACAACGTTCATCCAATCGCCCTCGATGTGTCCGACGGGCACCGACCAGATGCTACGCCAGAAATCAGTCATGGCAGTAGCATCCGGTAGATGCGCGTCGGACAAATGATGATCGGTTCCCTCCCACCTTCGGTATAACTTCCTTTGGTCACTTTGGAAGAGGCGGTTCTGTTGAAATCGATCCACACGCTCTCTGTAGCGGCGGATACGGCTTGCCCATGCATAAATTTTCTGCTTCAGAAAGTCAATGCGCTCTGTGAGGTTGGCCATGTAGTCGCAGGGCATGATGCCCGTTCCCGCGAACGCCTGGTTCACAAAGCGCATTACTCGGGGGCGGTTATTGCCCCCCCTGAAGCAGATCAGCTTTGCAATGAGGGTCCTAAACGAGTCGATACGTCGCTCGATCCGCACTTGCCATGCGGGGACACCTCCGGCGGTCCTAGGTGCACGGTCAGCGTCCGGAAACTTGACTCGAGCAACACATTATTATTATGAACAATATTCTCCTTAACTAATTAATGTAATTAATTCCGCGTGTGTAATCTAGCCTGTCGTGATGGGTTTCCACATATTCTATCTATGCATCGTAATGATACGAGATTCTTTATTACATACAATTTTGCTGGCAATGTTTTCCATGGCATATTACTGAGATTACTGACATAGTACGACCATAACATGGAAAATTATTTAGGTTATTCATTCATTCTCCTCCGTTCCACCCTGTCTCTTCTCATCACTACATAGTATAGAATAAAGTCACTTTTTCTGTCCCTATGTCCCTTTGTACGCCTAAATCTTTAAAACTACACAACGGATTTTGATGAGATTTTTTTTAAGAGGTAGAGTAATTCAAGAGGAAGGTTATTATGTAGGTATACTCGTAGTACCCGTGCGCAGCCGGGACGGGTCGCTAGTCTCCTATAAATAATGGGGACACTTTGTTTATCACAAATTAGTATTTTTTTTATTGATGCACGACATGAACATACTTAAGTGGGATTTTGCCATACTTTTATTATGCATTACAACAGTACGTTATTCTCGATTCCCCAGTGCATTTACCTGCCTAAAATTATGAATTTACTCAGCATAATTTTATGCCCCACTTAATGCCCCTTTTTTATTGAATATAAATTGTCGCGTTATATAATACCATTCAGTATAATTACGCGGTAACACTCACGTTTATTTATTTTAGTCGCAATGCGCGACATGTTTTGGATTCGGATAGCCTTAATAAGCACTGTCCTTCTACCACAAACACCGAAATTTGCAAATTTCAGGGTTTTGTCTCTCCAACGAAGACGTCCTTAGAGTGACAGAGAAAAATCCCCGAAATTTGCGGACTTCGAAGTTCGCGGTTCACCTAAGCCTGCCGTTACAGCGATGCCTACACGGCACAATCTACTTTTAACTTGAAACCGATGAATTCATAAACAACTATTGCTATTGTGAGCCTATAGTGTTCCACTGCTGGGAAAAGGCCTCCCCCCTTTTTCTCCAATCAGCTCTATGCTGATCTGCCTACGGCCACTCTTAATAAAAAAGTCTAGCTCGTCTTAAACAAGTTAAACAACTATAATATAATTATATACTTGTATAATATAATATTTTAGCCTATATAATGTCCCCCTGCTAGGCACAGGGCTCCTCTCATATATGAGAGAGATTGGGCTATAGTCCCCACGCTAGCCCTTAAACAACTATTAATATTGAATTTTCGTTGTTCCAGGATGTCAACCCTGCTCTTCTGGCAGGGCAAGGGCAAGAGCAACGGCGCACCCAACGGTCGAAACTGGATCCATGCCCCCGACGCGCTCGTGAAAGGACATGTCGCGTATTTAGTCAAGGTGTGTATCAGGATCGGTCAGGATTTGTCGGGATTGTAGACTAAAAAGGATGAGCTTAGGTTCACGCCGCAGGCGCCCTCTTAAAAAGATGTCACGTATTTAGTCAAAGTGTGTATCGGGATCGGTCAGGATTTGTCAGGATTGTGGACGTCATTGGCCCTAATAAGGATGGGCACGGGTTCCTGCCCTCGACGCACTAGTGAAAGGACATGTTGTGTATTTAGTCCAGGTGTGTACCAGGATCGGCCAGGATTTTGTCAGGATGTTGGACGCCATTGGCTCGTATAAGAACAGGCACAGATTTGTTAATTTTTTCACTTTTAGCGACATCGACACCAATTAGCGTGAAATAAAAAAAAAACATTATTTTCTGCCAGGTCTGTAATGAAACGAAATTGATTACAATCTTGTAAATATTTTATAGTCCCTGATATTAAAGGGACTATAAAATGTTTGAATGCTTGCAGCATTTTCAACGCAAATTTTCATCTGTCTCGTTTTTTGTATTTATAGGGTCACCTACAATGATCAACATATAACACGAAATAAATAGGTACTAGGAATTAGAGGCAAGGTTGCAATACAAACCAGAGACAATACTGTTCTCATATGTCACAAACATCCCTGATAAGAGACAATAAATCGAACCTGACACTCGATATGTCTCCGCCCCCCACAACTTGATATAGATAAGCGAATTACAGAACTTTATTTATAGCTGAGGTCGATCATTAAACTGCGTATTGAGGCGCTATAGTTCGTTTAATTGAAGTTTTATTTTATAGACACCTAAATCTAGCTCAAAAATGCTCCCTAAAACGATTGTGAAGGAAGGTGGTCAGGACATAGCGCTTTTCTTAAATCCGCGCATATTTCGGCGCAACATCTTCAGAATAGGTTCACTTCGATGGACCAATCACACATATCATCAGCCTATTTCAGTTCAATGCATAAAGGTGCATTTAGACCAAACTAACATTCGCTCATTCTATCCCCCACTCAAAACGTTGATTTCGTAAAGTGGGGGATAGAATGAGCGAATGCTCGTTTGGTCTAAGATCTAAGTGAACCTTAATATAGGAGACGACAATTAACTCCGATATATTGGAATTTAAACTTGATCGCCGTTTTTATATTACAATTTGACTTAAGTATAGTTTTTAAAATGAACACCAAAACAGTTTTAATTAAATTTTTGTTCGTATTTTACTTAACCTAACCTATATCTAAAATTGGCCCTTGTGGCATTGTACCGAGGATGCTGGCGGCATTTCCTCGCTGTGCAATACTGATGCGTTGTGCGAGAAAGTCGCCAGCTCTTCTGTCTTTAGTTACGTCAACCAGACGTTTCGCGATCTCAACAAACAAGCTGTAGGATTAGATCTGTGTAAAATTTCCCCCGAATATTTATTTATTTACATTAAAAGTAAGTATGGGAAAATCCGTCCGCATTTTCAAACGGAAGGAACGTGTTATCAAACTACGGAACCCGCACCGTTGATAACAAAACAATAGACACGAAACGGTAATTAACTGTACAATTAAGTATTATCTCATTACCATATAAACACAAGGCCGGCGTCGTGCGAATCGCGTGATAAGTTTGATGCATTTTGATCATAATAACGTTGAGAACCGAATTTCATAAGCCTCCATTTTTTTAATATCTATATTTATAAATCTGTTTATACATAAATTACATCATTTCCGTGCCGTGTGGTGACGGCAGCAATAGTACATTTATCACCACAATAGATTTGTGGGTGTCAGAAGAGTCTACAAAGAGATATTTTGATAATACCCTTTTTGTGTCAGTATTCAGAAGTCCAACCTAATATAAGTATATATAGTTTATATAATTGCGGTGGAAACTGCAGGAAGGCATTCATAACGAAATTTGGTCGACGGCTTAGACACGACGGCTGTGGCCCACGCCCCGGGCCGTATCTGGTGCAAAGGATTTCATTGGCTATACAGGATCGTTTCTGGTGCAAAGGATTTCATT
>JALPQI010008822.1:0-38153 GCA_025490895.1 Thaumatotibia leucotreta
ACTAAGCTATGAACTGTCGACTATAAACACGAATAAAAGATACGCAATGCCGTGTAAATAAAAGAGACACGGCGATACTCGCCCACCTATCAGCTATAATCGCCGGGCGACTATCGCCGTGTCTCTTTTATTTATACAGGTGTGCTTATCTTTTGTTCGTGTTTATAGCCCATAGTTCATAGCTTAGTAGCTCGCGGTGAGACCAATGCCTAAAAGAGACACGGCGACATTTTGTAGTTCATCGCTGAGATAGTATAATAATTATATAGCTGAACTTAACCGGCGGTGATAGCTGATAACTGGGGGAGTATCGCCGTCTCTTTTATACACACGGGCGTGCGTGTCTTTTGTTCGTGTTTATAGCCGGTAGTTCATAGCTTAGTAGCTCGCGGTGAGACCAGTGCTTATACATGGGAGCGATTATCTATTGCTCGTTTTGTAGCCGAGCTACCAATCGCTATTATCTCGCTAGAAAATAATCATCAAATTAAAATTAAAAAAAAACCGACTTCAACCGATTTCTCCAAGTTCCCCGATTTGTTTCCATCATTGGTTTCCTGTCATCAAATTCTACTTTCTGAATGCAAATGCTTGTAAATGAATTAAAATTACCAAAAACGCCATACAATGTAGGTACTATAACACTTTCTGCCAGTTAGTACGAAAACCCTCCTTATTCAAGCGTTGGTGTTGCCCGTCATTGATTATGGCGATGTGTGCTACTTTGAGTAGCACACATCGCATATTAGTCAGGAACTTTTAAACAAATTAGATAGGCTGTTGAATTCGTGTATCAGATTTGTTTATGGGCTCCGAAAGTACGATCATGTGTCGGAATTCCGCCGTAAACTTAAGTGGCTACCAGTTCGCGAGCGCAGGTCATCTAGAACACTCTGTATGCTTTATACCATTCTTTTCGACCCAGCCGCACCAGAATATCTAAAGTCTAAATTTTCATTTGTCACACCGCGTCCTGGCTGCGAACTTCGCATGTCTCGGCGTCTTAAACTCACCATTCCCCATTACCGCACAGGATTTATGTCCAACTCTTTCGCCCTTCAGGCCATTCGTCTCAGGAACGATCTCCCTCTAGTAATTCGTCAAGCGCAGAGCAAATTTTCTTTTAAACGCAAATTACGTGAACATCTGCTTCGCGTACATCAAGGGTCATAGTGGGTGTTGTGGTTGTGCATGGGTACATTGTTTTTATTATTATGTTTTTTATGTATATATGTAAATATACGTATGTATTTTATACGATAAACAAAATATTACTTGTTTTATTATTTATTTATTTAAAACTTTATTGCACAAAAGGAAAAAAAAATGTACAAAAGGCGGATTTAATGCTATGAAGCATTCTCTACCAGTCAACCTTCGGGCAAAGCAGAAAACATGTAGGCGGTGCAAGAAACAGAACAAAGCGGGTAACAGAATTAGAAGTAACTTTTGGAATTTAATATTCTAATTACATATACTATACACACATAAGGGAATAAAATACATATACATACATAAACATACATATACATAAGATATCAGATGAAACTTACAATTGAGACACTAAGAACTTGCCATTCTGCCAGCAAAGTATTTACCTAAGTATTTTTTAAATGAGAACCTACTGGGGCATTGTCTTATTTTAACTGGAAGACTGTTCCAAAGGCGAGCTACCTGAACAGAGAAGGAATTAGACATATAAGTAGTATGGTGTGACGGAATACACAAAGAGAGGTTGCCAGTAGAGCGAAGTTGTCGGACACGAGAAACACCATAGTAGTTAAAGAAATTTTTCAGATATTCGGGAGATAGAGGATCATTGATGATAGAAAAAAGAGTGCAGAGCATGCGAATGTTGCGACGAATTCGTATAAGAAACCAACCAAGTTTGGAGCGGAAAGAGGAGATATGGTCATACTTGCGGAGACAGAAAATGAACCTAATACAGTTATTAAGTAAACGATCTAACTTGTTCAGAAGTTCTTCATTTAAATGTTTTGTGACTTTAATGTTTATTTCTCTGTTTAATTATTCCGCACCAAATGTAAGTTTTCTGTTTGACCCAATGGTTGACTGGTAGAGAATGCCTTAAGGCATTAAGTCCGCCAT
The DNA here is from genome assembly GCA_025490895.1 of Thaumatotibia leucotreta. Classification (NCBI taxonomy): domain Eukaryota; kingdom Metazoa; phylum Arthropoda; class Insecta; order Lepidoptera; family Tortricidae; genus Thaumatotibia; species Thaumatotibia leucotreta. The sequence goes on from JALPQI010008822.1 coordinate 2,110, forward strand.
TTGTACTTTTATTTTTTTTTGTAATTGTGCAATAAAGGTTAAATAAATAAATAAATAACACTTGAAGAGATCCCTCGATTTCTCCAAGATCCCATCATCAGACCCCAACTTGATGCCAACGGGACCATCACGGTGTTATAGACATTCGTTTACAAAAAAAAAATCTAATCGGTTCACGATTCTCGGAGATATCAGCTAAAAATTCAGTCGAATTGAGAACCTCCTCCTTTTTAGAAATACAAGAGAATAGCATATTTTTTCATCCTCTGAGTGTGGGATTCTGAAAATATGACTCACATAAGGACTTCTATGGGCCAGCCTCCAAGACATCCAGCACTTTCGATGCAGCAATCAAGGGCCTGACCTTCAGAGAGAGCCACGGCGGTGAGGTTATGTTTAATAGCATATACACCCTCAACATTACCTGTGAACATTAGGCATAGTTCGTGAAATATAAATCGGTAATTTTCTACCTACATTAATAGTAAAAAAAATTATTCAATTTATATTTCTCGAACTAGATAATGACTGTTTTTTCAATATTTATAATAAGTTCTCTTTGAGCAATTCAGCTTTATATCATCATTGGAAACTGTTTTAGCCAATGCTTAAGTCCTGCAATTTCATAATACTGTATTATTGTACGCTGTTTGTTTCCCAATAAAGAAAAATAAAATTAAAAATTAATAAAATCCTTTAATTCTCGATTTACGCTTAAAGCGCATAAAGCGTTTTTTTAATTTTGACAACTAAATTCTTTTTATGTTTTTTATGGTTTTTTTTCAAGATCGTGACCTCTATTAATACTGTAATATTTCAATAAATTTTTTTTCGCCATTTAAAATAAAAGCTGGTCAAAAATTTTGAATTATAATATAGTTAACACGTTTACTGATTAAAGATCTTTTCATCGGTTGAAAGTACCTAGTTAAATAATTGTATAATTAATAGAATAATAATATAACATACTGGGATATCTTACACAAGAATATTTTTATCAAATAGAAACAAAAGAGCTTTTTAAGACACACTCAAACAGTGTACTGGGTAGAAGTATTCATCATTCTGTAAAAGATTCTTCACAAAGTTCACATAGGAAAAAACCACAATAGTATGTGTGAAATGCAAGTGAAATACAGTAAATACGATTTTAAACATGTTGCCAATGAAGAAAAAATAAATATAACTACCGATGGCACTGAATATGTAGCAGCTACCACAGTTTCCCTGGTCTTTCACGTGTGTAACCTTCCCGTGATCTCTCCAGTCGAAGGCTTCAGGAGCAGGGTCTGGGCCATCAGGGATTCTCACCGGTTTCCTTGTTATATTTGAGGGCCTCAAACCCAGATACTGCTGCAACTCTTCAGGCCTTAAATCTGCAAAATGGTTTACTGCAAAAACAGTATGAGGAAACATATCATTACGATTGTTGATATCTTTCAAGTTTTCTTTGAAAATGTCTAGTCTTTCGAAGTACTCCCTCCGATCGTATTTTTTGCCGTATTCCTTTAGGAAGTCTTTAAAAAGATTTTCGGCATCGTCCAATTCATAATATGGTTTTTGGAGATGAGAAGTAGCCACGACGGCACTGCTGGCGAGACAGACCGCCAGGAAAACTGTCGGCATTAACATATCTATTTCACAATAATGAGCTCCTAAACGAAGACAGTGTTGACGGTAAATTTTCCAGTGCTTTTATACAAAAAAATGTATGCAAAATATCTTAGTTATTCTATGCATACATGTATTTAATAGCATTTATAAATATTCGTTGATGTAATTTAACACTTAAGTAGTGGTTCAGTAGTTCAAACAAAGTAACTGCTTCATATACTGGATTTTATTTATTTATTTAATCTTTATTGCACTAAAGAAAATCTTATCGTACAAAAGGCGTACTTAATCCCACAGAGCATTCTCTACCAGTCAACCTTAGGGCAAAACATAAAAGAATGTAGACGGTGCAACTTGCAAACTTAATAAAAAGACATACTAGATACGATACATACATAAATATACCTACACTTACATAAATAATATATACTACAAATATATATATGTATATCTTACCATAAATTGAACAGTTGTAAGAAGATACTCAATTTTTCTTTGAACTGCCAGTGAAGAAACCCTTTACAGATCATTTAAAGGGATGGTACGACTGTAGGTACTATGCTGGTCAAAATAAATAACCGGCCATGAGCATGTCGAGCCATGCTCAGTGTAGGGTTCCGTAGTTATTCAAAAACGGCTGGGCCGATTATGTTCGAAATAGTCAACTACGTTTCCTTTTCACAATCCTTTTCAGACACAATTTTTTTTTCATCTAGAGCTATTATCTCCGAAAATATTGACTTTTGGAAAAAACTTTCTATCAAAACCCTTATTCTTTTTAGGAGACCTATTCAATGATACCCCACATTATATGATTACATCAAATAAAACCACTTCACCAGTTAGGGAGGTACCCGAAAAAAGTTTTTATGGTACCATTTTGTTGGCATGATTAATGTGTATCATCATAACAGCCGAAAGACGGCCACTACTGAACATAGGCCTCCCACAAAGATTGCCACAATGACCGGTCCTGCGCCACCCGCATCCAGCGTAGTCCTGTGACCTTCACCAGGTCATCAGTCCACCTTGTGGGGGGCCTACCCACGCTACGCCTTCCGGTACGTGGCCGCCACTCAAGAACCTTCCCGCCCCAATGGCCATCGGTTCTACGCGCAATGTGCCCCGCCCACTGCCACTTCAGTTTAGCGATTCGGAGAGGTATTTCGGTTCTGCTGCGGATGGTCTCATTTTTAATCCGATCACGCAGAGAGACTCCTAGCATAGCCCTCTCCATTGCCCTTTGGATGACTTTGAGCCTTCTTATGAGACCCATTGTAAGCGGCCACGTTTTAGTACCGTATGTCATCACTGGCAACATACACTGATTAAAGACTTTCGTCTTCAAACACTGCGGAATATTGGACGAAAATATGTGTGTATTATATATATATAGTCCTCCTTGTCGTGTCCGACAACGGCGACCCTCACATTTTTCTTAGATGAGCACGTATGTGGCTCGCAAAACCGAATTTACTTTTAAAAAACCGGTTGCATTGTGCGCAGTGGAGTCGACCCTGGTCGTCATACGTGTAGGCGTAGGAAGGTTTAGGTCGCGTCTTCCGTAGGTGGCGTTTTGCGTCCAGGTGTTCAAGACGAGTTCCTTCAAATAAGGCTACACCTTCGCAAACCCTTTTGCGCCATTCTGGTCTCATGGACGCCAATTCTTCCCAATGCTCGGGTGGAATGTCACACGCTTTAAGGTTGCGTTTTAATACGTCCTTATAACGCAGGTACTGACCACCATGCTTCCTCTTACCAGCCGCCAGCTCAGAGTAGAGTATAGCTTTAGGCAAACGCTGGTCACCCATTCGCAGAACATGCCCACACCATCTGAGCTGACGCTGCATCAACAACGCCTCCATGCCGTGCATTCCGGACCGGCGAAGAACCTCAGAGTTGGGGACGCGGTCCTGCCATTTAATCTTAAGTATCGATCTCAGACATCGCAAATGGTAAGTGTCTAATTTTTTAATGTCTGGTTTATAGAGGCACCATGTCTCAGAGCCATATAAAAGGACGGGGATGACTAGAGCTTTATAGACGGAGATCTTTGTGTCTAGTTTGAGATCATGGGACTTCCACACACGATCAGTAAGTCGTCCGAAATTGGCAGCGGCACTAGCGATGCGCGATGGTATCTCTGAAGCCAAGGTGTTGTCACATCGGATAGTGCTTCCAAGATACTTAAAGTGGCTAACTTCCGCTAGTGGTTTCTCATCTAGATTCAGGTCTCTTGGGTCAGCTTGAAGGCCTCGCTGTGGTTGTTTGAGAATTGGCGTCTTAGAAGCACTTATGACTAATCCGAATAGTTGACAAGAGCGATTCAAGGCGTCAACGTAGCTCTGGAGGTGTGCCATACTATCGGACATAAAGCATACATCATCAGCGTACAATATCTCCAATATAGAGATTCTTTGTACTTTTGACTTAGCCCGAAACCTTGATATGTCAAAAACCCCTTTTTCACTCCGAACATTCAGCTGTATTTGGTCACTGCAACCTTTCAGTGCGTCTCTCATTACAACAGAGAAGTATATGGCGAAGAGTGTGGGTGCCATGACACATCCCTGCTTCACTCCGCTAGTGATCTGGATTTCCTCAGAAAGTTCACTTTCGTGTTGAACCTGTGCCTTCATACCAACATGGAACTGACGAATGAGGTTTACGAACTTCTTTGGATATCCAGATTTTTGCAAGACAAGCCAGAGAGCCTCGCGAGGAACTCTGTCAAAAGCTTTCTCTAAGTCCACAAAGCACATGTAGAGAGGCCGTTGATGTTCAAGGCTTTTTTCTTGCAGTAGCCTTACAACAGCGATGGCGTCAATGGTACCCCTGCTGGGCCGAAATCCGCATTGACTTTCAGGGAGGTGTTGTTCGGCTACCTCGCTTAGACGGGTGTTAATTATGTGTGCGAGGATTTTACCGGCACTGGAAAGAAGCGATATACCCCGGTAAGAACTGCAATCGGAGACATCACCTTTCCCTTTGTACAGCTTACAAATTACCGCATCTCTCCAGCTCTGAGGCACTTCTTCAGTATTCCACACTCTTAGGACAAGATGAAACAGTCTTTTTAAAATACATTGTCCACTATACTTGTACACTTCAGCTGGTAGCTGGTCCATTCCTGGTGATTTCGAGTTTTTAAGACGCTTCACTGCTTCTACGAACTCCTCGAAAGTCGGCGGCTCATCAAGATTTTGGCAGACTGGTAGTTCCTCAAGCGCATCTATATAAGACAGGTCAGCACTAAGCGCATCAGGGTTCAAAACATCATCGAAGTGTTCCGCCCATCGCTTTAAGACGGCGTTTTTATCCGTCACTCGGTGCTGACCGTCTTTCGAGTACATTGGAGCTGTTTTCCTTACACGTGGCCCGAAAATTGCTTTTATGCCTTCGAAGAACATCCCAGTCTGATGAGTATCTGCGCAGTGCTGTAATTCTGCAGCTTTCTCTTTCCACCACTTATCTTTGAGTTCGCGAACTTTTGATCTTAAATTATGCTGAGCCTCCCTTCTGCCATCCACGGACTTTGAGTTGAGTTCATGCCGATACCTTTGAACGAGCGATCTGAGGCTGTTATCAGATGCGTCAAACCAGTCCTGATCTCTTTTTTGCGGTTTGCCAATAGTACTCAGAGCACAGGCATGAAGGTTCTTTGCAAAAGATTTCCACTCTTCTTCCGTTGTTGATAATTCCGTCTCCAGAGCATTCACAGCGAAAGCTGAATCCAGCGTCTTGCCCAGTTCTGATGAGGTTATGAGTCTAGAGAAGGCCAGTTTAGCTGGATGTTTGTGAGGTGCACGCCGTGGAGCTTTAAACTTTAATTGAATCTTCGACCTGATAAGACGATGGTCAGTCCAGCCCAGCGCCCCACGCATCGCTCTAGTTATGAGAACGTCGCGCAGGTCTTTACGGCGGACGATGACGTAGTCTAGGAGATGCCAATGCTTAGATCTAGGGTGCAACCACGAGGTCTTATATTTGTCAGCAAGGCGAAAGAAAGTGTTAGTGATACCAAGACTGAATTCGGCACACAGCGATAAGAGAAGCGATCCATTATCGTTGCACTTCCCGACACCATGTTTGCCGATAACACCGCCCCAGAGATCACAATCCATGCCAACGCGTGCATTAAAATCTCCCAGCAAAATTATCTTGTCTTGTTTAGGAACACCTCGAAGAGTCTGACGAAGCTGCTCGTAAAACGCCTCCTTATCCTCTTCCGGTGAAGGCAAGGTTGGAGCGTAAGCGCTAATCAGGTGGGCGTATTTGTTGTTCGCAATTTGTAGGCGAAGAGTCATGAGGCGGTCATTGATACCCTTAGGTAGATCACTCAGATTTCTCGCTATGCTGTTGCGTATAGCAAAACCCACGCCATTGCCCGCCCTCTCACCGGTAGGACGTCCGCTCCAGTAGTATGTATAGCCGCCCAGTTGTTCGCATAGTTCTCCACAATCGCTCAGGTGGGTTTCGCTAATTGCAGCAATATCAATTTTATATCTAGCCAGTTCTCTTGCTATAAGAGCCGTTTTCCGCTCTGGACATAAGTTTTGGTCACTGTCTAGTAGAGTCCGTACATTCCACGTGGCTATGTAAAACTGTCTATTGGTTTGAGTGGTTTTGATTAGCTTAATTGTCTTTCGACCGCATTTATCGATGCCCAAGCGCCCGCGGTTAAGCACATAGGTTATGGTGAGGCAGACTATTTTTGGGCCACCTTTTCTAGGCCCCTCCTCTGTGCAGAGGAAAGCAGAGCGATCCTAAACAGGGCTGCTTTGTCGCCAGTCGTGCTGCCGAACCCAGAGTCCCACCTCGGTCGACTCCGGGAGCGACCACTCTCTCCTGGCCGCCTACGTGCAGAGTGCTAACTAGAGTCTCGGTACATCGATACGTCGACCCCACCGCCAACACCCCATCGCCGTAGGGCTTTTAGAGGCTCGAATCCGGAAACGTAAGCGAGGGTCATCTGCGCGTGAACTTATTTATAGTGAACAAGCAGTTGCGCCGATGCAAGTCCACTTCACTCGTCCCAACCTCCGTGGCCCAATGGACCGGTATACCGGTACGATCGGCAGAGGTTGAGATGCAGCGGGGAGGCCGTAGCCACAAGATGGATCCTGACGTACGCCCTTAGGGTTTCCGCGTTACCCTGCCAGATCGGTAGTTACTTACAAGGTCTTACCAATGTGGACTTTATGCTTATTGCTTACGGGGATCGACCGTTAACTACTCCACAGATGATCGTGGATGTAGTCCCCTTCTTTAGGTTTAGCCCACTGACGTGGTTTACCAGGGTGTGGCCGCTATGACTATAGCTTCTTGGAGCCACTAAAGAAGAGATTGCGGTGGTTAAATTAAATATGCTACGAACACACCACTAATAATGTGTATACCTGTACCAAATTGCAGATTTCTAGTACCTATTAACGGCCACTGAGCTAAGCTACGGACAGACGGACAGACGGACAGATGAACATGGCGAAACTATAAGGGTTCCGTTTCTGCCATTTTGGCTACGGAACCCTAAAAAGCTGGGCCTGGCCCGGTCCCAGATTAAGTAATTTATATTCTGCGATCGCGCAACGTAGTAACTATGGGTATTACCTTCTCATGCGCCCATACGCATAGGTAGGAGAGGCTTACGTCGAGCCGTGATTTCAGTTCACGAGGCTGATGATGACGAAACAGATCGCGTATATTGTTGTTATGTGGCTCAAGCCTGGAGCAAAACCCTATAGTAAAAGTACCTGCAGTCTACAGAAAATCACAGTAAAACAATAGACTCTATTCACATAGTGTCGTGTTTCAGCCAGGTTACCAGATACCACAAAGCACCCAAGTATCAATAATAGCTGTTTATTCATTTAAACTTTCAGGATTATCACTCATATTTTAAATACAAACGGGTCTTAGTCGTGTAAACTTACGTTTATTTATATCCTGACGTTTCGTGATACTCGTATCGTTAACGTAAGTTTACGCGATTAAGACCCGTTTAAAGCTGAATAGGTATTTAAGCTGAATAAGAGCTGAAACTTTTCAGCCGTTGATTATGGCACACATTATTCAGCCTTAAATTCACATAGCTGGTTAATAGCTGAATAGTGTCTGTAAAATGGCTGTATTAAGAATCACTAGCGTTACAAGGGCTGAATATCGGCTGATTTATAGAGCACAAGGGACTGTTTATTTATTCAGACTAAACCTCACATGTGAACCGTTACTACAATTTTAAAGCTTCACAGGTTCACATTTAGCTGGATAAGTAAGAACTAAGAACATATGTTATTATTAACTTCTGCATGACATTACGAAAATGTTTAATTTCTGTGATAGTTGATCTCTTTCTTGTGTCAGAAGTCATAATAATTTATTGACTCTGATTGTTTTGTTAATGCGGGCACAAATTATGTTACATCCACTGTGTTGACAATGACGAAGGACCCTCTTTTCTCTTTAGTGGCTGCACCCGTTAACGCAGAGCAACGGCGGCTGTGTATTTATCTGACTTCAAAGATATCATTCCAGTTCAAATTACACGACTTTATTTCCTTGACATTAAGGTTGTGTATATATATTTCTGGCACCTAAAATATCCTTGTTCAAACAATTTACATATTTCTCAATCGTTTTTGCAAACTAGTCACCATTTCATGTACCTATTTACTATTTTATTATAGATACTTATTACAGGATGTCGTAAAAATAACGCTTTGAATTCAATTAATAAACTTTCAAGTATCTTTATTGAAGTTCTATTTTTTTATTCGATAATGCACAGGACAGAGTTAAATAAAGTAAAGTACATCGAGCGTTCGATTACGTTCAAGGCTTTATTGTTACACATCACGCTTTAGTTTAATAATTAGCTATGAAGTTTGTATAGTTAGCTGAATTTGGTTGATGCATCGACGACTTTCCTTCTTCAAAACATGGGTGGCCGAGAGTTTGCTAAAAGATTTGGTTCTTAAAACTGAACTATTAATGTTATTTTAGAATTATAACTAACGTGAGACTCAATCATATTTCAATATTTATCAAACAGGTTACTCACGTAATTTAAGTCGATAATTGCTCGACATATTTCGATCCATTTAGAGGATCCTCATCATGGAGCACCCGCGACCAAAGCCCGACGTGTACTGCGGACTGCGGGCTTGCGCTCTGCTAGAGCGGTGACGGGTTAGGTTCGATAAGGTAACCGTACTTGCAAGAGAAGTGTCTAATATTGTGAAACTACACTATGAATAGGTATATATATAACTAAACTAAATCTAAAAATGGCCCCCGCGGCAAGGTACCAAAGATACTGGCAGCATTACCCCGCTTGATCGCGAGGCTGATCTTTTAAGCGTGGTAGCTGCCAGCTCTAAGGTATCCTGTGGTATCTTTGAGTCTCTTTGAAATTTCTTTAAAGAGAATCTAAATGCCAGAGCCCTGTGGGACCAGGGTATTGACGCCGAATGGGATAAAATTATAGTCAGCAACGAGACCACTGTATTTTCCAAAAACGAAACCAAAGGATTAAAATTGGTATCCAAGAAAATACATCTCACTCTCTGATTACCTACTTCGACAAATTAGTGACTCAATTTGCCCATAGATGTTTGATGTCTGTATACAGAATATGCGATGCATGTAGGTACGCTTACAGTATGTTGCTTGTGTTTTGGGTGGTTACAGTTATTGGTAGGTAATTAATGTTTGCCTCCAAGGATCGGATCATCAGAAGTTTATGTCATTATTTTTTCTTCCTAGTCGCGATTCTAAACAAAATAAATTCCACACAGCTGAAGTTTATAACATGCGTTTTTCTTCACAGTCATCAGTTCCACACAATCTTGTTTCTACCTAGTTGCGATTCTGCACAATATTATTACCACACAGCAGATATTTTTCGCACGAGTTTTTCTTCACAGTCATCAGTTCCACACAATCGTTTTTCTACCTAGTCGCGATTCTGCACAATATTATTACCACACAACAGACATTTTTCGCACGAGTTTTTCTTCACAGTCATTAGTTACGCACAATCTTTTTTCTACCTACTCGCGATTCTGCACAATATTGTTGCCACACAATATAAATTTTTCGCACATGTTTTTCTTCACAGTCATCAGTTCCACACAATCTTGTCTCTACCTAGTCGCGATTCTGCACAGTATTAATACCACGCAACATACATTTTTCACATTCATCATTTTCCAGACAATATTGTCTCTACTTAGTCGCGATTCTACATCTGCACAGTATTAACCCATATACTCGTACATTTTCGCATCATGGCCAGACCGATGCTCAAAAAAATACGCAGACGGTACACACAGCAGCAGAAAAATTATATAACTTACTTACTTAAGTGAGTTATTCTGCCCTGGTACCGATTCGATTATATAATTTTCATTACCCACAACATTTCAAAGATAGGTTCCAAAAGCTGTATTGCTAGCCTAAGATCATGCGCGCCTGGTAACATCTCTTATATTTAGATAATGCATACGAAGCCATAATGGCCACTTTGGTTTTGATCTCTATTCACTGCTATTAGGATTCAAAATCATCATCATCATCATCATCATCAGCCTATGATAGTCCACTGCCGGACGTAGGCCTCTCCTATTAACTATGCGTATAGACGCATTAGGAGGTAAATGCCTATAGTCGCCACGCTGGGCAAGCGGATTGGCGATCGCAGTAATGTGTCCACTATGATGACGCTCGGCTGCCCTATATCAAAACCTAGTAACTGCTTCAGACCAAATTTTACAGGAGAGCATAAAAACATAAAAGTGTCTGCCAAAATTTTTTTTTTAAATAATAGATAAAAAACTGAACATAGATCGGATGAATACTAATCACTGTATCAATTAACATCGTAATCATATAATTTACTCTTAATACGCACGTTTTATATCCCTTACTAACTTTGAAAACGTATTCAGCCATATCAATTTCGTCCATATCCCAAGTTCAATACCTAGTAAGGGCCCTTACTAGGTATTGAACCATTATAAACTGGTAGTACCGTCATCAAACTCAAAAGATGTTCTAAATTAAAACCTAGCATTTTTTTCTGTTAACACATTTGATGGTTTTAAATGAAACGAGCACATTTAGAACAAGATATTTATAAAAAAAATACTTATCACTGTATCAATTAACATCGTAATCATATAATTAAGTCTTAAATTTCAAAAATTAATTGGCGTCACCCTGACCACCATGAACTAAATCAATAGATGCGTTGTTAACTGGAAGATTATTCCAGAAGGATTTCCTCGAATCCGGCCGGTAATGCTTCTGGGGCTTGTTATGATAGCAGGGCTGGACTTCTCGTTGAATTTCGGCATGAGGAAGTCCAGCTCGTACAAAGGCTCTTTGAATCTGTAACATTAATAATAACATGACAACTTTTAATTGAATATTAAAAGTTAAGATGGAAGAATATGAATGTCAAACCTTGCTTACCTTGTTTTTTTCTTTGCCATTCATACTGGTTTTCAGGTTCGATTGTTTATACGGTGGGATTTAATTTTTTAAAACATATAAATTATCTTACATTTAACATGCATTATTTGAATTTATGTTGTTAAATTATGATGAAGTACCCCAATTTAAATGCTTTATATTTACTTAGAGTGTTTTTGTAGTATATTCATAATAAATAAATAAACATTATGGTACAATCGTACATAAATCGACTCTAGATCCACAGTAAGCTCAAAAAAGTTTCTGTTATGGGTACTAGATGATAATACATATATAGTATAATAGATACTTTAAAATAAATAAGTTATATAAATATATTTATTGCTAGAATATGCTAGTTTTTATCCACATGAATACACCTTTATTTAGCAGATATATTATAAGCCTTTATAAACTCACAACAATATGCACTGATTCATTTGAAAAACTACTATTAAATGTATTTGTATTCAATTGATTTATAGCTTTGTACCGAGTTGACAAAAACTAAAGATGGACGGCAAACCGGCAAAATGACCCTATGAGGCTATGACTAATGACAATAAAATGGGACAAAATAGGAGCCTAGTAAAATAATAAGCCATTACAGAAATGTGGAGGTATTTATATTTAGTGTAAATACTTACCTAGTTTCTTTTGCGTTTTGGCTACTGTTGTTATTAATAGTTGCTTCTATCAGGCGTTTCGATCTATGAAACTGTAAATGACGTTTCATTTTCGACAACGATGCAACATAACTATCAAACCACACAAAATTTCAATTGACACGCGTGTGATTGCGCTAGCTCATCGCCGCGGACTGACTGAACGCACATACTCTCCACGCCCCGCGCGCCCCTCGCACTACGATGCTCAGATCAAAAACCTAGTATGGCTCATTGACCAGGCCAATACCTAGTATGTCCAAGCGACTTACTAAGTTTTGATATGAGATATATGCCTTACTAGGATTTAAACTGGTAAACCGTTACTAGACATGCGACTTACTAGGTTTCAATGCATTTAAATCTCCGGTAATAAAGCCGATTTGCGAGCTGGTGTCTTTGTAGTCGGTTGCGTACTTACTAGGTAAGTCCAAAAACATCAAAAAAATATTTTCTAAGAATTTGACCCTTACTAGGTTTTGATATAGGGCAGCCGCGCTGCTGCCCATCAACAATCTTTTATTAAATAATGGTAAGTGACACTTCAATCCCTTAGTCGACTCTTACGACACCCGCAGGAGGAGTTGGGGTGGTGACAAATGTATTCTTACTGCCGTCACCATGTAACACTTTGGACCGTGTGTCTAGACATCTTAATGGATATAATTTATACTGAGCATTTCATCAAGTTTTCGTTGGTTTAGCAGGGATGAATTTAACGTGTAGTATGCCCTAGACTCGGGCAATATCATGGGAAAATAGAATAGAGGTGGAGACTTGTCTTGTGATAGCTTTTTGTAAGTAAGAATTTACCTTGTGTGTGATAGTGGTGTCCTCATGCATTCCATTGTTTAATACCGTTCTGCCTGTGTTGCACTGCCAGTTTAGGTTAATCACAACACTACGCACATTCAGACTATATGTCTTCTTAATAATCAACTTGAAAGGACATTATAAATGCGATTTGTTTCCGTTGTTTACGTTCTTTTGCTAGGTTATGTTCCTGATACATTGATTTGGCATTTGACGTTTGACAGGTGTGCTTGTCTATGGTCCAAAATCCGTTCCACACGCCCGGTTTTAGAAAACATGTTAGATTTTTATTGTCAAGACGTATTATTTACAATTTACCTTTAAAATGGTTTATCTCAATTTCTAGGAACATATTTCTATAAAATTTTAATTGTTGGTAAGGATCGATTTGTGTCCAAGTCTTTCGCACGAGCACAAAAGGTGGCGCTGCGATCGCCGACGCGGTTCTCTCTGGTTCGGCCCAAAATGTCGTCTCGTCATTGGGAATCCGGCATACGATATGTGAGCATCTAAAATTTAACCATTGGATCCCAATCACGTGGAAATGGTAAGTATTTTGTTAGTACAAGTACAGGGATGCATAATCATCCCTCTAAAATCTCTTTCATAAGTTGATCAATGTAATTTTTGTTTCAGCCGCGCCCGGTATTTCTCTCAACTTAGCAACATGAATATATAGTCCTGTTCGTTCTAGTATAATAAGGATTCGTTAACACCAATTCAACATTTGGTAAGTAGTAAAATGAGGTGTTCCTCACTATAATGCCTAGGATGGCTTTCGATATTGTGAATTGTCAATTTCATAAGATAAATTTCTTTTTCAGCAAACGCCATTTTGACCTGCACGCACATGGAACGCTAACCTTATTTCAATAAAGAAAAAAACCAGCTTATAAACTGGTAAGTGTTTTATTAAACCCGTGGTTCACGTGTTTAATTACATATAAAAGCTCTTGATAGATAGGTATGAATAATTTCCTAGAATTTAACCAAATATTGTCTCCATTGTTCCAGGTTTTTTATTTTTATCTCTAGTTACATATTTTCATCTACTTATTTCATCTTCCTAAATCTTCGGTCCTGTGGATAGTGTAATTTTATTGCGTCGATCTTTTCATCATCCTGGAGTCCGGCGGTAAACTCGGAGGTCTGGTCCTGTTCACTGCTCCGGCCCACCCATGTCTGGCAGCGGAGAAGTATTCATGAGAGTCTAGTGAAGAGCACCAACCACAAACCACGGTTTCTATTTAAATCCACCGGTACCTAGTAGAGTAGACAGGTATTTATAAATTTCCTATATAAGGTTTGCTGCCAAATTAAACCTCGGATGGTATGTCTCTTATGCCCCGAGCCATTACTGTTTTGTAAACTACTATATAAAGGGATTTCCTCAAGCTAAAACATAAAATAGCATATAAATTCTGGTTCCTAAATTTTCCCCTGTGAATAGCATTTAACTTACGCTATAACATAAGACTTGTTTACTACTGTCAATATTAATTAGTTCACCGAGTGTGTTACAAACTGCTAGACCATATGTGAATACACGTTATAAGCCTAATGTTATCTTTTATTGTTTGAACCTGACATACGACAGACGGAGGTTGGATCAAAGGGCGTCCATTATTTCTTAAATTCTAGATCCAGACTCTGCTCCATTAGGAGGTGGCCGATCCACGATCCTGAGTTAGTCTTTTACTTAATCTAGCCGTGAGCATTCCTACTTTCCTTATAGTTGAATGGCCCCTGACCATTTATGCTTCAGTGGCGCCCAACGTGGGGCCTTTTGGTGTATGACAGGTTCATGCAATTAATATTTTGGATATAAGGTGTTAATATAAAACTTTCTGCGAATGTTGAATTGATGCTTAGTTCTTAAGTAACTGTTTTAATTTTACTCAAACGTCTATACTATACGTTTAAGAATACAAACTTAAATACGTACTAGCTTATTCTGATATATTGACTTATGCTATATTTTAAACAAGTTCCACTATAGAACTTTTCACTTTCTAAATAATAACTATTATCATAAGTGACTTTATCACGTTAATGTGAAGTAGTAAACCTTATAAAGTTGAAACTATCTTTGAAACTTAAACTGATTTAACATATATTAAAATAAAACAAACATGGACTTCTTAATAGCTGGTTGCAAAATAACACACCTTCACAAGGACGAGATCTCACATGAATTGTCGATTCGTAAACTTCCAGTCAATCCAATCTCACGTAGGTCGAGTCTTTCTATGGCGTTGAAGCAAACTGCTCAATTAGCTGAAAAGGGTGGTCTGAAGTTAGTAGAAGTGGTTCGAAGCAATCCAGCATCTGAAATTGAAATTTGTCAACGGAAAGCAGAGGAAATCGAGCAGGAGATTCAGGACGATTTATCAGCCGCTGCTACCGAAAGACTGTCATCCCGTTGCAAATACTTGCTGTGTCGCCTTTCTCGTTTACAGGATGAATCTGAAGAAATACAGCTGTTGAAGGCGATGATCAACACCATGTTAGATAAACTGAATAAGGATGATAACTCGTCAATATCGTCAAACTCGGATAGCGATGATCCTTCTGTTAGGGAGTCTTGTGTTGTTAAAAAGGTTATCTATCAACCTGATCGAACGTTTAATATCAATTCTTTGAATTTAAAGTTTAGAGGCGACTCTTGTATTCGCATCTTTCTCACCAGATTGGAAGAACTTCGTGTCGCACGTAGGATTTCCGAGGATAGGATTTACCGAGGTTTTCCTGAAATTTTAGAAGGACCTGCTCTGTCGTGGTTCCGTGCCCAGCGCACCATTCTGCGCACCTATAAAGAAGTTGTTTCAGCTTTGCAGGAGGAGTTCGACATACCTGACCTTGATCATATTCTTTTACAGGAGATTCGGAGTAGGACTCAAGCTAGAACGGAGACCATTGTATACTTCGTATCCACGGTTCTAGGAATGTACGAACGGCTTAACCGCCAAGTATCAGAAGAAGAAAAACTTGATACGATGTTGAGAAACATCAGGCCAGAATTTTCGAAAGTCCTTGCTCTGCATGATGTTAAGTCCATCCAGCAATTGAAAACTCTGTGCAAGCGGATTGAGTTATCTCAAGTTAAGGCTAATCATTTTCGTGAACCGGTTTTGCCAAAACAAGATGGCCAGTCCTCATCTTTCGTCATAGGGAAGGGTAAAGAGTTTCCATATAAGTCGACTCCACCTCATCCTCACAATTCTTCCAAAACGTTTGTGGCCGCTGTAGCCCAGACGCCTTTCAATTCTAATCCTCAACTTAAGTGTTTCCGTTGTGGTAGAACCAATCACTCCACTAGATCTTGTAGGTTATCTAGAGATATAGTCTGTTTTAAATGTGGAGAAAAAGGAGTTCGCACTCCGGACTGCACCAAATGTAAGGAGTCAAAAAACTAAATAACTTTGTCTTTTCTAATAAAAACAACTATAATCCTTCTGCTCCCTTTCACGCAGAAAAGACAATATATTTTAATCCTCCACAGGGAGATGACAGAGTATACGCACTTTTAAATATAATGAGTCTTAACTTTCGTGGTCTTTTGGACTCGGGTGCCAGCACTAGCTTCTTAGGTAGTGATAGCCATCGTATATTTTCTACGGGTGGGGGTATTCCCATTCAGAAACATAAAAAACCGATAATGATTCGCGTAGCTAATGACAATCGTTTGTTATGTACGGAATATATGGTCTTGCCCATTAATTATAAAGGGGAAGTTAAACTCGTACACTTTAATATTCATTCTCAAATTGCGCAACCTATGGTTCTTGGCTTAAACTTCTGGAGAGCTTATAACTTAGCCCCAGGTCTAATTACTAACATACCTAAAGAAGACAGCCATTATCTGGCTAGCCTTGATTTTGTACCTACTGACACAGGCTTGATAACTTACGATTCGTTAACTCAGGAACAGAAATGTCAGCTCGAAGCTACTAAAAGGTTTTACGATCAAATTGATACGGATAAAGTTGGCCTAGGTAAAACTCACTTAATTGAACATGTTATTGACACGGGGGATTCACCTCCTATCAAACAAAAGTACTACAGACTTAGTCCTAATAAACAAGCAGCGTTAGAAGATGAAGTAAGTCGTATGTTACAAGCGGGGATAGTAGAACCTTCCCACTCGCCTTGGAACTCACCAGTCGTTATGGTCGAAAAACCTAACGGGGATTTAAGATTATGCTTGGACAGTAGGAAGTTGAACTCGGTATCCAAATCTGACGCTTACCCAGTACCTTACGTTCATTACATTCTAGATAACTTACGTGATGCAAAATTTCTAACATCTCTTGACTTAAGTGCTGCGTATCATCAAATACCTCTAAGTGAACAGTCCAAAGAAAAAACTAGCTTCACCGTGCCTGGTAAAGGTCTTTTTCATTATAAACGCATGTGTTTCGGTTTAGTCGGAGCGAGTGCAACTATGCAACGCCTAATGGATACTCTTTTTACGGCTGAATTTGATAACAAGGTGTTTTGTTACATTGATGACATAATTATCTGTACTTCAGACTTTCAAGAACATCTTCGGTTACTAAAGGCCGTTTTTGAAAAACTAAAATCGGCAAACTTAACTATTAATATGAGGAAATCACTTTTCTGTAGGAGTGAACTCAAGTATTTAGGATATCTTATTGACAAACACGGTCTCAGAACCGACCCCTCTAAAGTGGAGGTTATAGTAAATTTCCCAACCCCAGATGACGCTAAAGCTGTCAAACGTTTTCTTGGTATGTGCGGTTGGTACCGCCGTTTTATAAATAACTTTGCAAAAATAGCTCGTCCGTTATCACGACTTACCAGCAAAAAGATAAAATTTGTCTGGTCAAATGAAGCTAATGATTCTTTTAACTTACTTAAGTCTGCCTTAGTATCAGCACCTATTCTTAAATGTCCTAATTTCAATGAAGAATTCTTTATACATACTGATGCATCCTCTTCCGCCATTGGAGCGGTTCTCACTCAGAAATACGACGGCGTGGACCATCCTATCGCGTATTGCAGCCGTACGCTGAATCAACAAGAGACTAATTATTCAGCTACCGAGAGGGAACTCTTAGCAGTGCTCTATGGGTTAGAACAATACAGAGCCTATGTAGAGGGTAGAAAGTGTTTTATTGTGACAGACCACGCATCGCTGAAATGGTTCTCTAATTTGAAAAATCCGACGGGACGTTTGAACCGTTGGGCTTGTAGACTAAGTCAATTTAACTTTGGGATTATTCACCGTAAAGGAAAAGAACACGTCATACCGGATTGTTTATCGCGTGTTCACATTAGTTCCATTGATGTTCCATCATCACAAGATCCATGGTACCAAGATTTATATAATAAGGTTATCGAAAAACCTTCTCTTTTTCCAAATTTTAAAATAGAAAATAATCAACTGTACCGTTTCTCTAAGAATAAATATCGTCTGACAGATCAATTTGACTGGAAGCTGGTAGTTCCTTATGAGAAGCGGAAAGATGTGTTAAATAAGTATCATGATGATCCTACTGCTGGACATTTTGGTGTGTCCAAGACTCATTCTAAAATAGCCGATGTCTATTATTGGCCTACCTTGTTTCAAGATGTAAAAGAATACGTAGACTCTTGTGAAATTTGCAAGACCTATAAACCTGTTAATTTGGCTCGACCTGGTCTTATGGGATCTCCCAGACGTGTATCGTCACCAGGCGAAGCAATTTCCTGTGATATTCTTGGTCCATTTCCTCCATCTTATATGAGAAATCAATATATCTTCGTATGTACTGATTATTTCAGTAAATATGTAACTTTATTTCCTTTGCGCACTGTAACGGCGAAAGCAATCGTTAAGTGCATGGAAAAAGGAATCTTTCTAGTACATGGGGTACCCAAATATCTCTTCTGTGACAATGGTGTTCAATTTACCTCCAAAGATTTTAGAGACCTGATGAATAAATACAGTGTCCCTCATATTTTCTATAACCCTAGATATCATCCTCAAACTAACCAGACGGAACGCGTAAACCGCGAGCTGGTAAGAACCATTGCATCTTACGTGCGTTCTGATCACCGTAACTGGGACAAGAACCTTGCGGAGATCCAATGTGCTCTCAATAATGCCAAACACGAGGTCACCAAACACACGCCGTATTTCTTGACGCACGGTCGTCAGATGATTCTAGAAGGTTCTCTATATAACGATGATGGTCCTATAGATCAAAATTCCATCCATCTGGATACTAGTGATAACCTTTCTGAAAAATTGAAAGAACTCAAAGTAGTTTTCCAGAAGGTTAAAAACTCGTTGCTTGCCTCCCATGATCGTAACGCTAAGCATTATAACATGAGGAAGCGTAACGTAGAACTCGAAGAGGGCCAAATGGCTTATAAGAAATGTTTTCCATTGTCGAATGCCGCTAAATACTTTTCAGCAAAATTAGCACCCCGGTACGAAAAATGTGTTGTACACAAAAAATTAGGACCACTTGTCTATACTCTAAAGTCCTTAGAAGGGAAACTTCTAGGAAACTTTCACATAAAGGATATAGTCCGCCCTGGCGAAGCCGAGCCGTCATCCTAACGGTACTCGTCTTTCGTTCTGAGACCTAGATATATCCAATACTTATTATATAAGGAATGAGACTCTGTCTACATTAACCTTACTATACGGTTCCGGATGCATACGGAAACCATCAAAATTCCCTATTCTGTCCTTATAAAGACTCATAGAGGAACCTTAATCCTTCAACACTAATATCTTTGCTGAGATTCATCTGACTAGTTAGTCATAAAAAAAAAAAATACATTTTAACGATTTATTCTCCTAAGTAGGGAAACTTTATCATAGTGATTGAGTTATCTCCAACCAAGAGGAATTCTGTTGAAGGAAGTGTAGTTAAAAACTATCTTTCTGTGATTTTGACTTGGCCAAAATACCCTTTCGAGATCTAGTAACAGTGAATCAGCTAGTCGTTCTAGCATTCCCTTTGCTACCTCGTGTGTAAATAAATAGGCATTTTCTTTAATAAAGTAAAAGACACAAACGCCTAGATATTAGGTAGTCCTATTAAGCATTTCTATTATTTATTAGCGGTTAAGTCTCGTTGGTAGAAGCTGCAGATTCACCACGATATAATTGTAGTGTAATAGTAATCGATAAGTTTCGTTGAGTCTCAGGTTGTCCTGGATTTTATTATTAAGTTCTGACATCGTCATCGATGGTCTACCAAGTAGATTTTCTTGTGTAGTCGTATATCATTTAGCCCTATAGCTAGTTTTTATGGTACATGCCTGATCAGCATTCGTACTCCCTCTTTAGGTTTAGGTTTTGTTTAGAATAAATTTATATTCCTAAGTGTTACCGTACATTTAGCAGTTTACTTCCACTCTTAAAACCGTGAACGATAATTTAACTTTATCCCTTACTAACTACTAAACACCCTTACTTTCGCTTATTAATGCTTAATTCGCAATCAACTAACTTAATCAAGCTTATGCCACCCTGTTGCACTTATATCCCCTCATCAACTCCTAACTAATACTTAACATACTCTGATACCTGCTTACTAACGGCTTTACGCAATTAACCTATCCTGCTTAAGCCATGCATTAACCTGTCTCCTGCGGGTTTTTTTTTCCTTCTCACCTACTTTCTTTCTCTTCAAAAAAAAAAAATTAAATTTTTAATTTAATTTTTTTTTAACCCAACTAAAGATGAACTGTAACACTTTGGACCGTGTGTCTAGACATCTTAATGGATATAATTTATACTGAGCATTTCATCAAGTTTTCGTTGGTTTAGCAGGGATGAATTTAACGTGTAGTATGCCCTAGACTCGGGCAATATCATGGGAAAATAGAATAGAGGTGGAGACTTGTCTTGTGATAGCTTTTTGTAAGTAAGAATTTACCTTGTGTGTGATAGTGGTGTCCTCATGCATTCCATTGTTTAATACCGTTCTGCCTGTGTTGCACTGCCAGTTTAGGTTAATCACAACACTACGCACATTCAGACTATATGTCTTCTTAATAATCAACTTGAAAGGACATTATAAATGCGATTTGTTTCCGTTGTTTACGTTCTTTTGCTAGGTTATGTTCCTGATACATTGATTTGGCATTTGACGTTTGACAGGTGTGCTTGTCTATGGTCCAAAATCCGTTCCACACGCCCGGTTTTAGAAAACATGTTAGATTTTTATTGTCAAGACGTATTATTTACAATTTACCTTTAAAATGGTTTATCTCAATTTCTAGGAACATATTTCTATAAAATTTTAATTGTTGGTAAGGATCGATTTGTGTCCAAGTCTTTCGCACGAGCACAAAAGGTGGCGCTGCGATCGCCGACGCGGTTCTCTCTGGTTCGGCCCAAAATGTCGTCTCGTCATTGGGAATCCGGCATACGATATGTGAGCATCTAAAATTTAACCATTGGATCCCAATCACGTGGAAATGGTAAGTATTTTGTTAGTACAAGTACAGGGATGCATAATCATCCCTCTAAAATCTCTTTCATAAGTTGATCAATGTAATTTTTGTTTCAGCCGCGCCCGGTATTTCTCTCAACTTAGCAACATGAATATATAGTCCTGTTCGTTCTAGTATAATAAGGATTCGTTAACACCAATTCAACATTTGGTAAGTAGTAAAATGAGGTGTTCCTCACTATAATGCCTAGGATGGCTTTCGATATTGTGAATTGTCAATTTCATAAGATAAATTTCTTTTTCAGCAAACGCCATTTTGACCTGCACGCACATGGAACGCTAACCTTATTTCAATAAAGAAAAAAACCAGCTTATAAACTGGTAAGTGTTTTATTAAACCCGTGGTTCACGTGTTTAATTACATATAAAAGCTCTTGATAGATAGGTATGAATAATTTCCTAGAATTTAACCAAATATTGTCTCCATTGTTCCAGGTTTTTTATTTTTATCTCTAGTTACATATTTTCATCTACTTATTTCATCTTCCTAAATCTTCGGTCCTGTGGATAGTGTAATTTTATTGCGTCGATCTTTTCATCATCCTGGAGTCCGGCGGTAAACTCGGAGGTCTGGTCCTGTTCACTGCTCCGGCCCACCCATGTCTGGCAGCGGAGAAGTATTCATGAGAGTCTAGTGAAGAGCACCAACCACAAACCACGGTTTCTATTTAAATCCACCGGTACCTAGTAGAGTAGACAGGTATTTATAAATTTCCTATATAAGGTTTGCTGCCAAATTAAACCTCGGATGGTATGTCTCTTATGCCCCGAGCCATTACTGTTTTGTAAACTACTATATAAAGGGATTTCCTCAAGCTAAAACATAAAATAGCATATAAATTCTGGTTCCTAAATTTTCCCCTGTGAATAGCATTTAACTTACGCTATAACATAAGACTTGTTTACTACTGTCAATATTAATTAGTTCACCGAGTGTGTTACAAACTGCTAGACCATATGTGAATACACGTTATAAGCCTAATGTTATCTTTTATTGTTTGAACCTGACATACGACAGACGGAGGTTGGATCAAAGGGCGTCCATTATTTCTTAAATTCTAGATCCAGACTCTGCTCCATTAGGAGGTGGCCGATCCACGATCCTGAGTTAGTCTTTTACTTAATCTAGCCGTGAGCATTCCTACTTTCCTTATAGTTGAATGGCCCCTGACCATTTATGCTTCAACCACAAGGATTCAAAATGTATATATGGGTTAATACTGTGCAGATGTAGAATCGCGACTAAGTAGAGACAATATTGTCTGGAAAATGATGAATGTGAAAAATGTATGTTGCGTGGTATTAATACTGTGCAGAATCGCGACTAGGTAGAGACAAGATTGTGTGGAACTGATTACTGTGAAGAAAAACACGTGCGAAAAATTAATATTGTGTGGCAACAATATTGTGCAGAATCGCGACTAGGTAGAAAAAAGATTGTGTGTAACTAATGACTGTGAAGAAAAATGTCTGTTGTGTGGTAATAATATTGTGCAGAATCGCGACTAGGTAGAAAAACGATTGTGTGGAACTGATGACTGTGAAGAAAAACTCGTGCGAAAAATATCTGCTGTGTGGTAATAATATTGTGCAGAATCGCAACTAGGTAGAAAGAAGATTGTGTGGAACTGATGACTGTGAAGAAAAACGCATGTTATGAACTTCAGCTGTGTGGAATTAATTTTGTTTAGAATCACGACTAGGAAGAAAAAATAATATCATAAACGTCGAATAATCCTTCGGTTCATGTAAACCATTTTTATGGTATGGTAAATCATTTTTGTGAACCGAAATCATTGTATACTTTTTCTGGTAATGAACATTTTATTATTATTTTATTATAAAGTTCGTTCATATAAAGCCGCATGCGGTTCGTCGATGCCAGGCAATGTTTGCATGCCGTGAACGACCAAGCGTTATTGCCGCTTTATGGACTCGCACTTTACTGGTTATATTTCTACTGGAGGAAAAACAATAAATAAACTGGGCATTTAAATAAAAGTACTGTTAATATATAAGCATTTACTATCAATTATGGACATGGTACAATTTAATATCTGGAAACCGCACTTATTTATAAAGTCAAAGACATAAATATGTACACCATTATTATTAGTATTTTTTTTCCTTATTGTAATGGAGTAAGGTGAAGTTGTGTACATATTAATTATTATATTCATGCCCATGGCAAGTCACATCACATTACATTCCTATAGGCTCGTAGGTCGATAAAAGGCTACTCTACAGTAGATATGGCAGTGTATTTGCCAAGGCCACATGCTTGTACCCCTCGCAAGAGTCTCACGTAGCCTCTTTCACCCCAAACGGATCCCCATGAGTTTTTCAGAGCCCAAAACAATTTCCCGTTTTCTGCGAAAGAAACAAAATGTTAACACGCTTTCTTCACATACAGACACATGACTTACATGAGTTTCTTACCGGTTCTTCTCAGGTCAGTGGTGTAGGGGTAGAACCAGTAGTTTTCCTTGCTATTGCGTCAGACGATACACACAAGCTTATATTGTTTATTAATAGGCTCACTTGAATAAGGAATAGACTTTGACTATACAGGGCGTCATTTCAACCGCTTGATAAAAGAGAGGAAAGATCAATGGTCTCAGATCATACTAAATTACTTTTAATATGTGTTGGTTGAGATAACCCTAAATGCAAATAAACGTTACCGAAGGATTTTATTTTACTTTCTGTTATACCATCAAAAATGAAAAACTCCACTAGAAAAGCCAAAAAGAATCGGGTTTAATAGTTAAATAAAATGTTGACCTCACTATCAAAATGTACGAAATGACCATCACATCACATCATCAGCCTATATAAGTTCACTGCTGAACAATGGCCTCTCTTTAGGCTATGCGCATGGACGGATTTGGCAGCAGGTTTAGTCATAATCGCCACGCTGGGCGAGCGGATTGGCGATCGCAGTAGTGTGTCCACTATGTAATGATGATGCTGCTGTCTGCCAGCAATCTTCGATAAATAAATGTTATGTCACAATTGAAGTGTCCTTAGTAGGCACTTACGACAACCGCGGGAAGAGTTAAGCTGGTGACAAATGTATTCTTACTGCCGTCATCACACGGCATAACTTTTGATTATTATTAATCCAGTGATCAAATTATACAAACCATATCCATAGCCAACCAAGAGCAAAGCATGATTCGGCGTTTCACCCGTGCATTTGTTAGGGGCCAATACTCCCCCATCGTATACGAAAAAGTCGTCAGCGTTTAAAGCTGTAAAAAACATGAGACAATCATACACAAATCTCAGTTACAGTTCTTTAATCCTACTACGGTGGCAAACAGGCATACTGCCCGCGTAGAATAGAAGGTGAAGTTGTCTTCTGGGGATTCACATGGACATAGCCGAACCTTTGTAAAAACCTATAAACTCCTTTTTAGAATAATTCCATACTGTGGTTCTTTGAGTAAACCTCGGTCGAGAGTTCATTCCCTAGCCGGAACGTAAGTGGGAGGAAATTCCTGAGTAGATTGTGAGCAGCAGTGTACATATAATTTCCATTGGCATTTAAGTTTTGTTATTTTTACAAAATCAAACGATTTGAAATACATACCAACGGCTAAAGGTCCATGAGTCAACAAAGTATTCATCAACTTTGTTTCATTGGACAAATCCATAACGGTGCTATTTAAAACTAGGACAGCTCCTTTACGCAAGACTTCTTTACAGTAGTTTTTATGGGGATCATAGGCATAATCTTTTTCTCGTTCGATCTTTTTCTTTTTATGAGCTAGTTCCCTAAAGTAAATTTGAAATAAATATATAGTCTTCATAGATTTTTGATTATTAAAATATAATTAAACGTTTTTATAAGAAAAGAAACGTTAATTAATGAAATGCAATACTCTAACTCACTGATAGGAAACAAAATTTTCTATTTGCCATTGGAAGGAAATAATTTTGAAGATATTGCAATCAGGCATACGTAAAATCACTAACTGTTAACCCTTAGAAAAAGTAAAATTTATTGAAATTCTTCATTAGTGAACGAACATTCAATCACAGTTTAAAAAAAATCTATAAAATATATAAAATTCTGTTAACATACTGCATAACGTCATTCATTGATCCTCCTTTGCAACCTCCACAATCTAAACAGTCAACAGCCTGTCCTTCCGAGAGAACCAAGCATTTATTATGTTTGAGAGCATACTGCCCTTCAATTTCGCCTGTGAACGCAAAACAATTGTCATGGGTGAATGTGCTGAAATTTGAATTTATTCGTAAAGTACAACAAGAAAATCTAAAAACGCACTTGAAATCAGAAAACTATCGCTGGTGACACATGATAAAGCAAAAAGGCAATATATTACCTTCGTTCGTTCCGAAAGATTTTCTAAGTTCAAACGAAGTGTAAAAAACTTGGAAAAGAAAAGATATTTCGCGCAAGAAGGATACTTGTAAAAGATAAAATTACTACCTAATATGATACAAAACGAGGTAAATATCATGATAGCTAAAAACTTACAAAGACAACATCATTGAGCTTACCAATAGCACTAAAGATATGGCAGCTTTCGCAACGACGCTGATTCTTAACATGTGTCACCACATGTTTATGCCTCCAATCAAAAGATGTAGGTAAATCTACAGCATTCAATTCTGGTATCTCTACATCAGGTATCTTTCCATTCGGAAACTTGAAACCAGTGTATGTTTGTAGCTCATGGGGGTGCAGATCAGCAAAATGGTTCACTCCAAATACAGTGTCAGGAAACTTGTTATTTCTTTCATTTATGTCTTTTAAAGTTTTCTTGAAAATCGCAAGTCTTTCATAATATTCTCTCACGTTGTATACTTTGTTGTGTTCTTTAACAAAGTTCTGGAAGAGGTTTTCGGCGTCTTCCACGTCGTAGTATGGCTTGTCATATGCAGCCAACGCCGTGCTGGCGAGACAGATCGCTAGAACAGTCGACACAAACATGTTGTTACTGTTAAAGTAAAAATTTTCACTGCCTTTTTATGTGGAAATTAATGATAGAAAGAATGCATTCTTCGATGCAACCTTAACATAAATACATTGAATTTATGCTGGTAATAGCCATCATTGAAATGTAAGTAGTTTAAAATAAATATTCGCTAGTAAAGGCTTCTTCAATTTTCTGCTCTAATATGAAGTAAATACTTACATAAGTAGGTATTAATGTTGCAATTTAGCTTTAGACTTAGAAATTTGCTATGCAAATGCAGAGTATTTACCCTTTATATGACCGAGAAAACTTGGGGTATTAATGGAAACTTATATTCAAATATTTTACTTTATTAAACGGTTTTTATTAACTTCACCGCGTATCAACTGTCGTCGATGCTTCAAATCTTGTGATCGATTTTTCGACCACTTCTACTGCACCGAAATCAATAAAATTTGGAACTCTTATCAAGTCCCCATGACAATGCAATAATATATTATTTGTATCCTTGTATCCTTAAAGCCTGATGCTGCAGACGTACTGCTTACCTTAACCGAGAAAGTTAGACACGTGAAAATGAAAGTATAGCATGTTTGGCATAATCAAATACTAACAGCCTGATCTTGACTTCCAACTCCTCACTCCTGATGCTGCAGTACTGCCTACAATAACCGCAAGGTTTATCTTTTATCGATATCTTGATTTTAAAGAAGTTCTTTAGATATTAAGTAGAAACATGCGAATTTAATACTAATATCCAACTCCTCAAATCTGATACTCCAGTGTTACTGCCTGCCACAACCGCTAGGTTTAGCGATATGTAGATTTTGCAGTACTGCTTTAGATATTTGGTAGAAACAAACGGTATTAATTATCATCATCATCATCATCATATCAGCTCAAAGACGTTCACTGGTGACTATAGGCCCCCCCAAAGATTGCCACAAGGACCGGCCCTGTGCCACCCGCATCCAGCGACCTTCACCAGGTCACGAGTCCACCTTGTGGGGGGCCTACCCACGCTGCGCCTTCCGGTATATGACCGCCACTCTAGAACCTTACCGCCCCAACGGCCATCGGTTCCACGCAATCCACGCGCGACGAGCCTCGCCCATTTCAGTTTAGCGATTCGAAGAGCTATATCGGTTACTTTGGTTCTGCTGCGGATGGTCTCAATTGTAATCCAATCTCGCACAGAGACTCTTAGCATAGGCCTCTCCATTGCCCTTTGGGTGACTTTGAGCCTTCTTATGAGGCCCATTGTAAGCGATCACGGTTTAGTACAGTATGTCATTGCTGCGGCCCTCCGGCTGATAGACTCATAGGGTGACAGCGTGAGTGACTCGCGTAGGGCGAGCCGTCGCGCCTGCGTCCCTCCAGCTGATAGAGTGACAGCATGTGTGGTTCACGTAGGGCGAACCGTCGAGCCTGCGGCCCTCCAGCTGATAGAATGACAGCGTGAGTGGTTCGCGAAGGGCGGGCCGTCGGGCCTACGGCCCTCCAGCTGATAGAGTGACAGCGTGAGTGCTTCACGTAGGGCGAGCCGTCGGGCCTGCGGCCTTCCAGCTGATAGAGTGACAGCGTGAGTGGTTCGCGAAGAGCGGGCCGTCGGGCCTGCGGCCCTTCAGCTGGTAGAGTGATAGCGTGAGTGGTTCACGTAGGGCGAGCCGTCGGGCCTGCGGCCCTCCATCTGATAGAGTGACAGCGTGAGTGGATCATATAGGGAGAGCCATCGGGCCTGCGGCCCTACAGCTGATAGAGTGACAGCGTGAGTGGTTCGCGTAGGGCGAGCCGTCGGGCCTGCGGCCCTCCAGCTAATAGAGTGACAGCGTGAGTGGTTCGCGAAGGGTGAGCCGTCGGGCCTGCGGCCCTCCAGCTAATAGAGTGACAGCGTGAGTGGTTCGCGTAGGGCGAGCCGTCGGGCCTGCGGCCCTCCAGCTGATAGAGTGACAGCGTGAGTGGTTCGCGTAGGGCGAGCCGTCGGGCCTGCGGCCCTCCAGCTAATAGAGTGACAGCGTGAGTGGTTCGCGAAGGGCGAGCCGTCGGGCCTGCGGCCCTCCAGCTGATAGAGTGACAGCGTGAGTGGTTCACGTAGAGCGAGCTGTCGGGCCTACGACCCTCCAGCTGATAGAGTGACAGCGTGAGTGGTTCGCGTAGGGCCAGTTCCAGTTGATAAACAGAAAGTGTAGTCTCTCGGATTCACGTAGTGCGTGCCATAGTGCCGTCAGGCCTATGGCCCTCCGGTTGATAGATTGCATGGATTGACCCTTTGGACCCTCGGTTCGCGTCGGACTTTCCGTCAGACCTGCGGTCCTCCGGTTGGTTGACTCAGAGAATGAGTTTATATTTTATAGTCTCGAAATTCGACTTGTATAAAAATTTTAACTTGAAAATCTCAATAAACCAAATTGATTGATATATTCCTTATTGTCAGATCTCTGTTATCTTAGCTACTTATTGGATGAATAACACGTCCATTTGAGATACTTAGGGCATTCAACCTTACATTAACCACGCCGAGCCTTTGGTTTTTATTTGTCAATCAAGATATTGAATTTAAAAAATGGTGTCGGATTTCTAAAAATATCTATTCAGCAGGAATTCGCCTCGCGTTACACATAAAATAATGTCCATTAGGTTTACATATATGTGCCGTGATTCGTGATGAAAGCGCGAGAGTATAAACGCTACTTAGCATGCATAATTGTAATACATATCACAAACAACATCGGTATAGTATCGGAAATTAACTTAACAATTGCACTAAAAACTTGAAAATAAAATAAGTAAAAAAAGTTTTAAGTTAAACGGTTTTGATTGCACCAAAAACTAGAAAATAAAAAATTGTTATAACTAACCGTGATGCAACTTTCTGTAGATTACTCATGTGAAACTATTATCACTGTAGTTTTCCCAAGTCGGATGCTGAAAGCCACGTTTAGCCTCTATGTCCGTGGATTAAGCGTTACCGAATCGGAAACTTTTACTAAACTAAAATAAAAACGTGGGGCGTTATTATAAAGAAAGAAACATACGCGTTCAAAATATGTAATTGAAGTTTTAATTTTGCAATTAATCATCCATCTGTTCCGTCACTTCCACAGAGGTAAATATCTTTTATCAAGGCCAGAACGAAACTTATTACACTATTGCTGTCTTGATTTATATGTGTGTTCTTAATAGTAGTTTATGCAACCGTACGTAATGAGGGGCATTGCAACTCGAGTGTGGGTTTATGAAACGAACCGAAGGTGAGTTTCATAATAGCATCACACGAGTGTTGTAATGCCTAATTACGTATAGTTGCATACACTACTTTATCTACACACATATCATAAGTGCTCTAAGACGCGTTCAGAAACAAAGCTTTCTCATACTTGACTCTCTACTTTTGCGGCAACAGGTTGTTAGTTGCGGTCATAGCTGCATTGAATATGTCCGGCGGAGTGCTCATATCGTTATCCGAGTCACTGCCACTCATTATCAAGTAATTATCAGTATTATCACAAAGTATTCAAATTTTTTCACAATTGTTCACTTGACTAAGTAAGCCAACAAACAAAAGACAGCTGCTCGGAATGGCAGCGATTTGAATCTTTGTATTTTTTTTTTAAATCATAGACAATCGAGTAATGTTCCTAATCTTGTGTCACTCGATATGAAAATATCGTCCGATTGTAACTAAAAAACATACTGAATTAACTTTTTGTGTCGATGACTGGCTGAATATCTATAGATACCAGAATAGACACCCCACTTGAATCTGACAGCTGTTCCAAATTTAAAACTCATAACCTCCGGAAAAATCGTATGTAATGTTAACTTTACGTATGTGCCAAGTTCTGATGGTGGGTAATGCTGGTCATTGTCTATTGTTTCTGAACGCGTTTAGAGCACTTAACGATATTTGTGTAGATAAATAACTATAGTGACTTAATCACAATTGCGTACGCCCCACGTTTTTATTTTAGTTTAGTAAAAGTTTCCGATTAGGTAACGCTTAATCCACGGACATAGAGGCTAAACGTGGCTTTCAGCATCCGACTTGGGAAAACTACAGTGATAATAGTTTCACATGAGTAATCTACAGAAAGTTGCATCACGGTTAGTTATAACAATTTTTTATTTTCTAGTTTTTGGTGCAATCAAAACCGTTTAACTTAAAACTTTTTTTACTTATTTTATTTTTACAAAATAATTCCCCTATATCACTACATCATATTGGTTTAATTAAGTACATCCTTAATTGTTTGTCTTAACTATCAACTAATACTATCAAGGACATTGCGCACCTTTAGAATGAAAGTGACCTAATCCAAAATTTTCGATTAAGGAATGTTAAGCTTTAAGGTGTATTTAATTAAGTACATGATGAATCATTTCAAAGGAGGATGGGCAAAAATGTATGGACCTTGGCCTAATAGCCAATAACAACAAACTATATATTTTTGGAAAGGTTGTTTTGTACTCTACAATTTTTATTTAGGCAGAGACGGTCTAACAGCTGTGAGAAAAAAGTTATAGCTAAAACAATCATTTACCAATGAGACATTTTATTTCGTAATATTTACCTTTTAATATTTCTTGGACAACATACAATGATCCTTAAATGTATCTATTTTTATATTCATAATACAGAGTATCTTAAGAGACTACGATATATTTGCGGAAATTAAACACTTTACTAATTTAAGACTTATTAGGAACGAGTAATAATGACGGTCACTAACTGTCAATCACGAACACTTGCGATAGTTAAATATTCAGTAACTCCCAGTTTTAAGTGCTATTAAGTTTCTTCACACACATATTTGGAAGTTCCTGCCATAGTAAAACTTACGGAGCTTAACATAAGCTATCCAGAGGCATACCGTTTGTCGTTATTGGTTAATAGGCCAATTTGCCCACCCTCCTTTTTGAATTAGGTCACTTTCATTCTAAAGGTGCAAATTTGCTTTACTGCACGAACATTTTCGAAATGTGTCAAATCTGAATCCTGGGATTGGAAATGAAGCACTGAATGTAGACCACAAAAGTAGACAAACCGGACAGATAGTTTCAGATAGTCAGACAGTCATCTTTAGAACGATGGGTGCAACATGTTATTAGGACGTTCAACCAACTTGTGGCAGATGATTCACTTGTCCAACTATCATTTGGCAACTATTTTTATTTGCTTGATAAAATATGTACTATCAACGCCTCCAAAAGAGCGTACACTAATTTAATGTAATATTTTCTTCGGTTACCGCGAAGATTACACATGAAATAAAACTATGAAAACGGATAAACTCGCGTATATTAACTAACTTTAACTTCATTCCGAGACGTTTCGAACGTTTATAGGGTTCGTGACCTGCAGATGACTCCGCATCCACGTCATCCGCAGACCGCGAACGATGTAAAGTGTTCGAAGCGTCGGAATGAAGTTAAAGTTAGTTAATATACGCGAGTTTTCATAGTATTATTTCATGACTAATTTTATGCCTAAATGCAATATTCCAGAAATACAATTAAAATACGCCTACGCCTTGTGAGACAGAATAGCCGAATCGTTTTATCGTACCCTACAATTATTGATGTAATGTGAGGATTTTAATGCAGTGAAACGTTATTTAATGAGTTTGTTTTTCGGTCACGTCACCATAGGTACTAAAGTTGTATAGTTTGTTAGACAAACTTATCCGGCACGCTCGACTACCATGATTGGTGGATGACGCACCACAAAAAAACCACGTAACTGTCAAAAAAATTAGGATTTTTGTATATTTGAATGCTATTAAACTGTGATTTTAAGGGTGACCCCGGAGAATATAACCGCACCGAACGTAATGCAACATTTAGTAATAGCATTAAAGTAATTGACCCTAATAATTGTGCATTAGTGATTGATGTACTAGTGATCCTTGACTTAACACATTGTCAAAATTTTTAATATTTCTCATAAGTCATAATATTAGGTACTAGTTTCGTTTCATGGTATCGCCGCTCATTACTACATTATCTAAGTTCCTACTACAGTGGTATTTTTTTATGTTTATATTTCTAATGGAATGTTAGTAAGTAGATAATTAATTTAATATTTTTACGACCTCCACAATAACTATTCCATTTTGTACTACTTAAACGAAATATGTGAAAAATGGAATAACTACATTTTTTTTTTGTTTTATGCCGTTCAAGGTTATTTGTACACGGCACCATGGTAACTACTTTATTTTGCAATAGGTACAAGAAATATAAATGATAATATACCTCTATGCTCTGGCACCAAATCTATACGGGTCAATTGCAAAAAAATGTACATATTTAATCAAAACAAAAATCACGATCGCGTCAGTTGTGTTTCGAAAGTCAGTCATACAAACTCTATGTGGTATATTCTGTAAAACAACCTTCGGCAATAGTAAAAGGGGGCAAATTTAAAAGCTGCAGGTTCGTATTGTTGATCGTTCATAGAAAAATTGAATATCACCCTTTTTCAATGCCAAAACTTGTTACACAAAGTGTAACTTCGTAACACAAAATAAAACCGTTAAATTTTGTTTTCAAAGGCCTTTAATTACTTAAGGACTTTTGCCAATCGACCCATTGTGATGAAGCCTTAGGCCCCACCACGGAAATTTCAGAGAAACGCATTTTCGAGTCTTCCAATTTGTTAATTTGTACATCCCTCTGAAGCGATTGCCTCTCTAAACTTGGTTCTTGGTATAAACGGGGTTCGGTCAATGGGGGGTAGAGGTGTGCGCCGGCATAGAAATCGCCGGCGGCGGCGTGCCGCAAAATTTTGCCGGCGTGGCGGCGCCACGCCGGCGTCAAGGTCAAATGGTTACCCTGTACGTTCATACATATAAGGATGCGAAGGTATCAAAAACCTAGATATTGTTTAGGACAAGTTTATTATTAAAAATATAAACACGAAACAAAGTTATAGATTGCATTTTATGTGGCAATTTTCATAATAGGCTACTTGACTTGACTCATATCAAATTTAGTGCAAAAAATTATTATTTTCAGTAGTATTTATTGAAAAGATCAATATTTTTCGATTACGGTGTATTAAAAGTGTTTGATGGGTACATATTTTTTATTGAAAAATTTGTTTTATTTTTTTTTATTTCGTACTCTGAAAACGGTGTCGGCCATGATGTGATGTCATAGAATCTTAAACTAACTTCATGTCGAATCTAAAAGTATTAATAGACGTTCGAATAAGGTCCACTCCGCACCGCGAACTTGGTGTGCGGTCGACTCGCCACACCATCGCACCGTTCAAAAACGGTCCCGTGCTTTTCGTGCTACTAGACAGTGATCACGTCGATATGCCTCCGATTTTATCCAAGAAAGCTAAATTCGCGTTAGTTGTGGCAACCATCGTCGCTACAACACCAATTAATAGACAGAAAAAAATATAAAAGAATGGCCAAATTGTATTTAAGGTGGAATGTCATGGTCAGCTAGGCACTACTACGCCAATAGATGGCGTTACAGTGCCTAGCTGGTGCGAATTCTACGTATTTTTAAATTTTATGTATGATAATGGAAATATTTTTAATAAGTGATGTGTTTGCCTAAAATAAACTGCTATTTCTAATGTGGCCAACTAAATTTCAGATGAGGTTTAATTTACAAAATAAGTTTATTTGAATAAATACGAAACGCTGTCGCGCTTGCGAAGTATGCACACACATTCAAACCCTTATTCGTTGACGAAACTGATTGCTTATTTCTTCGGAACGTGTTTTGAACTTGGATTAGTCTAAGTTGGATGACCGTCTGACGCACATTCATGAGGACCAAGGTTCAAATCTCGTAATATCAAGATATATATTTTTTGCTTTATAAGACTTTTTATTTTTTTATTGATACTATACCTATAATCACAATTATTCCAGTATTATCAAACCGCGATTAGAATGGGATTCGAAAGTACTGTTGACACAACAGTGTATTAAGTCAATCTAGGATATATTCATAGTTATATTCATATATTCATGGTTTAAGTGCAGAGACTTACAGACAATAGATTGATTAATCACTCACTACATCTATAAACAACTCTTTTCTTGGTAAATATTGTGTCATTTGTTGTGTCAACAGTACTTCCGAATCCCTTTCTTATTCCGATTTGATAATAATGCCTGTGGCCTATCCCACAAATCTTCACAAGCGTACAATTCTACAAAATTGTATAAATTCCCATACAAAATAGTTGTCAACTTTGTAGAATTGTATGCTTGTAAAGTGTTGTGGTATTGGCCCCTGAACTAGCCACCTAGGTTTAATTTTGGTAACCTTATTTATTTACTTAAAAACGTTTTCAGGTGATGTTATGGCATCCAGTTCCGGTATTTTTTGCATGGTCAATGTGGAATAGACCATACTACAAAAAACCGGACCTGGATGACCTAATAGGTGTACAATCAGATTGAGACGGAATCTATTCTATGACCTCAGACAAGTTTTCATATATGTATAGTTATATATTTGATATTTCTAGTCACTTTAATTATTAGATTCCTTCCCATTCTAATCACGCGCGGAATACATTGATAAAGAAAACAGATCAATTCATAAATTCAGTGTTTTATTTACATCATTTCATATTATTTTTATTTATTCTTTCTGGTTTTAGTAGGTACTATCTCTGTCAATATACAGTTTTTATAAAATATCACTAGTGTTGGCAACATATTTTCTATAAAAGTTTCGTCGGTCATTTGTGACACCTGCAGTTGGCCTTGGATCTGAAATGAGAATACTCATTGTTAAAATGGTGTCTGATGATTACTGGAATAAAAAATGCAGTTCAGCTTTATCTAGTTAGATGGTGGTGATCCTGATTGCGAAGTTAGGGAGGGAGCCTGGGTTCAAAACAGGTTCAGTGAGTATCTACAAAAAGGTTATAGTTTTAAAAGTTGAAGGCCTGGAACTCATCATCCCTCGGGAAACTAACGTTTCCGGTATTTACATTAAAAATATGTTATACTTATAATATATGTTGCTATTTATCTACATGACAAGCATAGTGAAAATATGTAATAAAAAATCTGTTGAAATAGTCGGAGGAAAGATACTCTACCGGACTTACCTTTTGATTTCTCCGTAATATAGGTAGTATAATTTCTACAAGGCTTCGCTTACGAGTTTTTCCCGAGCCCGAGTATCGGTGTTTTTTAAAGCCTTTCCTTGGCGCTTGTGGCACCATCCTCATGTAAATCACTGTAGATGCCACGCTATAAAATATTTCAAACAATCGTTAGCAATTTAGCGTCAATTCGGTTTATACAAACCAAAGTAACCAAATGACTGCCGGTGATTTTGAAAGAAAGAGTGACGTTTGAATTTAGTGTTGCCGACGTTGCCGTGCCAAATGGATTATACGTTCAGTTACACGCGACTATCATTTAGTACGCACATTTATTTTAATAACATTAAATGTAAGAAGTCCAACCTATATAATAGTAGCGTAAACGTAACTATTATGTATATATTTTCTATAATAAATGGTCTTCTGACACAAAATATAAAAATCAAGCAAATCGATCGAATACGGAATATCATAAAATAGTACGCGGGTTGGCTATTGGGTGTTAATATGAACTATATGGCAACATTAGCAACGCTTTCCGTTTGATGCAGTTTGATGGAACAAAATAAAATAACAAATTGCACGACATGCGTTCGGTTTGACAGAGCGGCAACGCAGCATTTGTGGTCAACTGGCAACGTCGCTTTACTCGCTTTTTAACGCACACGCCGAAGATACGATTGGTGTATGACACTGTCGCCGCCGACCCACACATTGACAAATTTGTATTAAAATAAAGTAGTGTTTTAAGCTATTATTTGACCATTTTTATTACGGAAATAGAATTTGCCGCAAATAAATATCAAAATGATTGTAGATGGAAGTGGTTTCATTGTAAAACTATGCTCCATTTACCCATATTTGAATAAATCAATTAGTATGAAAAACGAACCACCTTAAAAGGCAGAGTCATATAGTTATATGCGACTTATTAGAGACCTCGATGACGAAGATT
>JALPQI010008823.1:0-53638 GCA_025490895.1 Thaumatotibia leucotreta
ACTGTACTGACATTTTCTTTGAAGTTTCTTTTGTTGGACTTATATTAAACTTTAATATCTTGTTTAATTTCAACAAGCTTGCTTTGAGATTCGTATAAGGATGACTCATCTTGAATATACAGCGTGAGTATTTGACACGGGCGAATATTTTAGTGGCCATTAAGGGAACCTGTTTACGGGCCGATTTTTATTTTGTTGTAGTTTTTTCAATTTATCCAAATTTGGATATTTTCATATTTTTGGCAGAAAAAAGTGTCCTGAGAATTCCATACATTTTTTTGTCTTCCACTGAGTTACGGTCGAAGAAAGTGTATGAAAAATAGTAACTCAATGGATTTTTTTGAGACACTTTTTTATTTCTATCAGGATCGAAAGAGCTCGTGATTCTGAGTAGAAAAAATGTAAAAAAGTCCAAAATATGGAAATATTTTTTTTTTTATTAAATATGTTTATTTTCAAAACTACAATTTATGTACATAGATTAAATCTAACTAATCTACTTAAACTAACCTATATCTAAGATTGGCCCTTGAGGCATTGTACAGAGGATGCTGGCGGCATTTCCTCGTTGTATCGCAATACTGATGCGTTGTGCGAGGAAGTAAAGTAAAAAAATACAACAAAATAAAAATCCGCCCTTAGGTACATAGATTTCTTTAAGGAATTAAGGTATTTTTTTCATACAAAACAATAGAGCACGCAATCACTGGGTAGGTAGCTACATCACTTAAAGTAGACATAAGAAGTATCTAAACGTCATAAAAGTGTCATATATGTCAGTTGGCCGGCATACATTGCTGCTAGGCAACTGCTGGGTTGAACATTTGAAAAATCATTACACCTTATTATCAACTCGTAGGATCAGATGTTATAGCTGGATTAATTATTCGCCCGTATCAAATACCCACGCTGTACATTGTTTTAATGGACGATTGGCCGATTTAATTTCGATTTTAGATTAGTGGGTATTGCTTACCAAAACGATTATATACAATATACTTTTATTCAAATAAGCTGTACATACATTAGGATGTGCATTTAGTTGGTAGTGACCCTGCCTACGAAGCTGGAGATTCCGGGTTTGAATCCCGGCGAGAGCATGATTTGGGTATTAAAGGACCATGCCCAACTTTGTATGGAACTTTGTCCCAAAGTCAACACAGCTAAAAGTTACATTGTTGAATAGGTCTTTAAATCTACTTCATTTCATTCTATGGGCACCAAGATGAATTCCATTGCAGAACTGAGATATTCATATTTTGTCAGTGTGAAGATTGTATTCACACTGACAAAAATATGAATATCTCATAGATCAAAGATACTGGTCGTTAATCATTAGGATATCGAAGTGTGTAAAAAAAAAGATTATGCACACGTGATTGTATGTTAACCACCTCACTCGCTTAGTTTCTTTTTTCTTTTGACATTAGCCTTTTTTTTACATACAAAATAAGGGTGATCACTGGTAGCTGCAGCTACCAAAATAAACTAGTGGCTAAATCTACAGAGGTTTTCTACTGAATTAGCTCGTATTCAGGCTGACAAATATATGAATATCTCAGTTCTGCAATGGAATTCGATTTCGTGCCCATATAATGAAATGAAGTAAAGTTAAAGACCTATTTAATGATCTAACTCTCATGTTTGTTGGTCTTGGGGCAATTTTGACGCATGGTCCTTTGTGTATCACAAATAGTTATTCGTTGGTCATGGCTGTCTATGTAT
The DNA here is from genome assembly GCA_025490895.1 of Thaumatotibia leucotreta. Classification (NCBI taxonomy): domain Eukaryota; kingdom Metazoa; phylum Arthropoda; class Insecta; order Lepidoptera; family Tortricidae; genus Thaumatotibia; species Thaumatotibia leucotreta. The sequence continues at coordinate 1,726 of JALPQI010008823.1, forward strand.
TTAAGTATCTATGTGTAGGGGGAATCCGCAATGAAACGGACGCGTTATGGAACGGACACTATTTGATCTCTTTAACTGAACGAACGTAATATAGGTGCATTATCTATGGTCATCACTCATCACCAAGGATCGGACAAACGCCCGTCATTTTGAAAACAACCCTGTTGCTTACAGTAGAGACTTCTTTATCTTCCTTATCTTATGATGGTAACTTATTTTAATTTATAAGATATTTTTTTAATAACACTATCACAAAGTATGTATTTCGGAGATCTCAACTCCTATTTACTTGTGCACACCATGATTGTGAATTTGTGACCCAGAAACGATTAAGAATTTTTGATATTAAATTTCGATGAATTGAGTGTATAATATCTTCTTCGGTTACCGCGATAATTATTCTTGAAGTAAAACTATTTACACGGATCATGTATATCGTGTATATTAATTATTTAACTTAAATCGTTTATTGGTCACAATCATGATATGTATTACTTGTACAAGTAAGGAAGAGTTGGGATCTCCTAAATAGATACTTTGTGTTAGTGTTATTACAAAAACATCATACTAAATAATAATATGTGTTAACATCATAACATCATAAGATAAGGAAGTCTCTATTGTTTGGATTTGGAATAGGGTTATGTTTTCAAAATGACGGGCGTTTGTCCGATCCTTGATCAATGTCTATGCTTGGTCATCACATCAGTTTTGCCAATGACCAAACAAAAGAATATTTTCGTTCAGATTCTTTAAAGAGATCAAATAGTGTACGTTCCATAACGCGTCCGTTTCATTGCGGATTCCCCCTATCTACCCATTATATATGTATAATCGCCGCTTGGGGCTCACATCACAAGCCTTAACCCTTCATCTGGCAAGCTCCCTCTGCGGGAATGCCTATTTGGATTTTAATTAACTGACAGAAAGTTAGAATTATCAGCAACTTCAATTATTCGTATAAATATAGTATAGATATAATTCGTATAAAGATTATGCCCATTCGATTAAAAACAAATTAAAATCGATTGACGATACCTACTCAGAGATATCGAGTAACATACAACACAAAAAAATTACAAATTGAGAATCTCCCCCTTTTTTAAAGTCGGTTAAAAACACTCACATTTTTCTAAAATAAAAAATCAAATCAAAATAAAAATTATTTATTTGCTAAAATGCTCACGTTTATTTTCCTGTACGGAACTCTAAAATCGAATGCAACTCCAATGTCAACGTGCAATGTCGCTGTAATATTTTGTGTATGCGAAACTCTTATCTCGTAGTATCGTATTTTAATTAGGTATAATATAATATTAAACTAACATGATAAGGTCGTGGCGCTGGTTCGTAAGGCAAGCCATTCAATGTAAGCTAAAATAATAAAATAATATAATGACCACATAAAAAAAGTGATTCCTTATTTTATTGAGCAAAATAAATCAAAACCACAAATTATTCGCAACGCAGGCTTCTTCAGATGGGTACAGTCACGTCTAATAATATGTATACATTTCGGAACGTATGTCAAAATCGTATACATATTATTAGAGCCGACCGTACAGACTAGCATTGTACCGAGAAGTTTCATAAGTCGCGAAACTTCAATAGAGAATGTTCTCGGGAATCTAAATTTAACAAATAATCTAATCAAGCCAAGACCGTACCTACCAGATACGTGTCTTATGAGTTTATTTACTGCCTTGTTTATTTATTTGAGATATAAAATAATTGATGATCAAACGAACTTACCAAGTGAAGTTCGATCACAATTATGTGAGCAACTTCATTCGACGCGATTTAAGGTTTACATATTGTAGCAGCGCCCCACGCATCAGCCTTGCACGGTGTTTAAAGGTTTTTTTTTTTTTTTTTTTTTATGTTAGCAACACTAAAAACATTCCCACTATCTTTCACCCCCTCTATCGGGGTTCCATAGTCGGCTCACTGACTGCCTCGTTCGAATCATTTTGTTTACAGTATTAATGTTGAGAATTTATTTCACTTTTTGTTATAAGTGGGTAGGGTGACGTTAGACAAAACTGTCCTTTAATATTGAGGGTGGGTTGTTATAAATCGCGTCGAATGAAGTTGCTCACATAATTGTGATCGAACTTCACTTGGTAAGTTCGTTTGATCATCAATTATATTTCACAACTTCATTCTTTGCGATTTAAGGTTTACATATTGTAGGATGTTCAGAGCACAAATGTGAAATAAATCTCAAACGCAGAGACGAAACGTAAAATAAACACTAAAGGTACTCTCAGAACAGCAAATCTTTTATTAGGTAAGTTTAAAATAAACTAAAGAGTTTTAATTCTTATTTTGATTTAGGTATTTAACATTATGCTAATCATGGTTATTATAAAATTTATGAATTATTTTTATTTTACAGGTTTTTTGACGATGACGACAAATATCTTAGCAAATTGATAGCAATCATCTACAATTTCATTATTATGAAACTAGGCAAAAATAAAAGAAAAAATCGCTTCAACTGGCAATTTTGCGTATGATGTCTACACTGACAACGAACTTGTTGGCTATACCAACATAGAAGTGGCAGAATGCCTAGTGCTATACTGTGCAGTGAACATAATATGTGTTGATACCACTATTGTGAAATCCAGCGACTCAATATTTGCGATGAGTCTTTGGCATATGTTTTTTTTTTTTTTTTGTAACTGATAAATAAAGTGTCTATGTTGAAACCGCAAAGTGAATTAGTTATTATTTTAGTACGTCTGTATACATTGAGATGACAAAGTTCTGGTTTCTCGTCAAAAAATGGAAGTTAATATCGGTTGTGTACAATTCCGCCGAGAATTTTTATTATAAATTTCGGAAGTCCAATAACAGTGTGCTTCTTTACCAACGTTGAAAGCTCCCCAGCCAGTAGTGGAAGCATTAGAAAATAATTATTATTGCTTGAATCTGATTTTAACCTGAAGGGATTAAATTTTAGTTATGTCCACCACATTTGCAGAGGTACGATGACTAATTAATTTTGCGATATTCCGTAATTTATACTTTATTAACTTCTGACGACGGGACGGTAGTCCTAATTGCATATAATATGTTTCGAATTGAATATAAATAACAAGATATAAATAACTCTTTGCATCCAAGGTATTCATAAACTAGTTTTAGAATCCTTGTAAATATGTACGGTGATCATGATTAAACCATCGCTAAACAATTAAATTCATATAAAATATCCAACATAAATTGGAGATAATATTTTCCGTGTGGTTCGTAAATGGGTATTAAATAATACGCATCTTATAAGTCTAATGGAGACATATGTAACAATTATTTTTTATTAATTTTGAAGCTGTGTGGTAATCTTCCATTTGAAAATGTGGTGGTTTTTACAAATGTATTCATACATTTTAAATTTAATATATCAATATTATTAACAGTAAGGGTACAATGTCACGTCATCTGTTAGCATATTTTAGTAAGTATTAAATACGTGTAACAGAAGATCCAGCAAGGAATTTGTTGGTGTGATGGCGTTGATTTAACACTTTGAGCGCGGGGAACTCTCGAGGGGAGTTCTCTGTGGGAGGCCAATTTTTGCTAAAAAGCGGAAAAAATCACGGGATCGGCTATGAGCGTAGCGCGTAGCACTCGTCCGCAATGAAATTGTTAACAGTTTATTAATAGACATTTTGTAATCAAGTTTTTCTTGTTCATATTTAGATTATTAGGTAGAAATAGGAGGTGATAATGATAAAATAGATATCTCTTGACCCTCCATGATAAAATAACGGGATCACTAGTTGACCAGGACCCTGATTTCTGACCAGGAGCGAGAGGAGTGCAGCAGACGTCCAGTGTATTGTACCTCGTGTGTTATTGTTTCGGCTCGTATATGCGAGGCGTGCGCACGCGCTCGCGGCCCCTGCGGTAGCAGGCGCTGTGTAGCTGGCGGCGGGCGACGGCGCCGGCGCGGGCAGCGCTGCGGCACGATGGCGCCCTGCATCCGGCGAGGGATATGTCGTGTTCCGATGCAGTTACATGACCTCTCTGACGGCGGTGTCTATTCTTCATGATGAAATTTTCTTTATTAAATAAATTATACAGTTAATGTGTATCTTTCTTTTAAATGTATTAACGGTCTACGCTTTAGCTTATTAGTCTCGCTCTGCATTATTTACAGTAACTTATCCTTTAAATTTGCATTTATTGCAGAAATGCCAAAATTCCTTCTCGTTTTTGTCTGTATAAAATGAGAATCGCATAGAACACGACATGCGTCGCTTATAGGTTTTAGAAGGGGTATGACTAGAAGGTGGCAATTGGCCATATATGACCTTCTTCAGCTAGTTTGTCCAGTCAATTGACGATTTCCTCGTCCAATCTTATTTCCTCGAGCGAGAACAGTGTGCATTCAGTGGGTACATTCTGGTGCCGATGACCTGTTGACGTGTCAGGTTGAAAAGATGTCGTGCGTACAGAATCTGGGCTGGGCTGTGCTGATGTGCTCGTGTGATGATCCCAAAATTGGAGATACAGGCGTACATAGCTAAATTGTTAGCTAGTATGGCGTAACAGTACCTTTGTATGGTTACCCTTTAAACGTGACAGTAACAGCCCCATTTGGCACTACGCATACGATTAAGTTTTCCTTTTGTTTCTATTTTTAGCATCAAATAGACATTTTTCATTTCATTTCATCAGCGTTGTAGAAACTGGACCTTGCTGAAATTCAGCGGTAGCTACATATTCGGACAGTATCTGCCCGATTTGGCAGTAACGCATCAGTGTTGCAGAAACTCTGCGTTGCCGAAACTGGGCCTTGCGTTGTAGAAAACTGCGTTGTAGAAATTCAGCGTCAGCTATTGTTAGCTAGCTTGGTGTAACAATACCTTTGTATGGTTACTGGTTTAGTCTTAAAACATGAGTAGCATGACAGTATCTGCCCGGTTTGGCAGTAACGTATCAGCGTTGCAGAAAACTCTGCGTTGCAAGAAACTCTGCCTTGCGTTGTAGAAATTCAGCATCAGCTATTGTTAGCTAGCTTGGCGTCGACGTTGTTAGAAACTCGACGTTGAAGAAAACTCGGTGGCGTTGCATATATTCGGCGTTAGCTATTGTTAGCTAGCTTGGCCTAACAGTACCTTTGGGCTACTTGTTACCCTTTATGCATGACAGTATCTGCCCTGTTAGCAGTAACGTATCAGCGTTGTAAATATTCTGCGTTGCAGAAACTCGGCGTTGCAGAAACTCGACGTTGAAGAAAACTCGACGTTGAAGAAAACTCGGCGGTGAAGAAAACTCGGCGTTGCATATATTCGGCGTTAGCTATTGTTAGCTAGCTTGGCGTAACAGTACCTTTGGGCTACTTGTTACCCTTTAAGCATGACAGTATCTGCCCTGTTAGCAGTAACGTATCAGCGTTGTAAATATTCTGCGTTGCAGAAAACTCGACGTTGAAGACTTTAAGCATGACAGTATCTGCCCTGTTAGCAGTAACGTATCAGCATTGTAAATATTCTGCGTTGCAGAAAACTCGACGTTGAAGACTTTAAGCATGACAGTATCTGCCCTGTTAGCAGTAACGTATCAGCATTGTAAATATTCTGCGTTGCAGAAAACTCGACGTTGGAGACTTTAAGCATGACAGTATCTGCCCTGTTAGCAGTAACGTATCAGCATTGTAAATATTCTGCGTTGCAGAAAACTCGACGTTGAAGACTTTAAGCATGACAGTATCTGCCCTGTTAGCAGTAACGTATCAGCATTGTAAATATTCTGCGTTGCAGAAAACTCGACGTTGAAGACTTTAAGCATGACAGTATCTGCCCTGTTAGCAGTAACGTATCAGCATTGTAAATATTCTGCGTTGCAGAAAACTCGACGTTGGAGACTTTAAGCATGACAGTATCTGCCCTGTTAGCAGTAACGTATCAGCGTTGCAGAAACTCTGCGTTGTAAAAACTCGGCGTTGAAGATAACTCGGCGTTGAAGATAACTCGGCGTTGAAGAAAATTCGGCGTGTTGCTTGACGTGCGAAGGCTTGAGCACGGAAACGTTGAATGATTCGAACGAGGCAGTCAGTGAGCCGACTATGGAACCCCGATAGAGGGGGTGAAAGATAGTGGGAATGTTTTTAGTGTTGCTAACATAAAAAAAAAAAAAAACCTTTAAACACCGTGCAAGGCTGATGCGTGGGGCGCTGCTACAATATGTAAACCTTAAATCGCAAAGAATGAAGTTGTGAAATATAATTATTTGTAACATTTTTATAAGTTCTGATGGAAACATTCTCAATAGGAACTCATTAAATTTCTCGGTAACTATCGAGTATGTTCCTCCAATTTAAAGAATGTTTTGCAACTTGTACTTGATCAACAGGCATCGTCATTTCCTAGAAAACAACTAAAAAAATACTAAAACCGACTTAAACCGATTTCTCCAAGATCCCAACATCAGACCTCAACTTGGCACCAACGGGACCGTCTCGGGGTTATACCCGTTCGATAAAAAAAAATTGAGAATCGGTTCACGATTTTCAGAGATATCGAGTAAATATATATAAATAAATATCTTGGGACATCTTACACTAATCGACCTAGTCCCACAGTAAGCTCAATTAAGGCTTGTGATGTGGGTACCAAGCGACGATTAGATACATATAGATACTTAAATACATAGATAGAAAGCCATAACCAAGCAACAAATATTTGTGATAAATAAATACACAAATAATACGATACTAACATACTCGTACATACAAAAAAAATCGAATTGAGAATACAAGTCGGTTAAAAATATACATAACGAGCTTTTAAAAAATGGTTACTTCTTTTAGAAACATTTTACTATTAGGTACGGGTTTATTTATTATTTAATTGCCCAAATGACCTGATTATGTAAATACCAAACCTTACGTACCTACATTTCAATACCAAATCTATAAATACAGAATTACTCGCTATTAAAAATAACATAAAGTATTTTTACCAAAACAGTCCATGAACAGTTTTCCTTCTACTTTTCCTTCATGTCCCATAGTGTTGGGACACCCGGTAAACTGTAATATCAAATTTGTATACAGGGTGTAAGTCTAATACGGTCGATGCTCTTAACGGGGGTTACTTAAGAACATAATAAGTACATGTAGATAACTTTCACTTAAAATTAGAGCAACAAAATTATTTGTACGAAATAATTCGCCACGCAATGTAGACCAACACCCTCAAGTTAAACGCTCGTTGACAGCTAATTTCAAAAGCAAATGACATAACTGTGCCCACAGATTTAGATATTCAGTAGATGAAGTAAATAGCACCATTTGTATGGGAACCAAGTGTGCCGACTTTTTAACTGTCACTGAGACGTGACTTCTCAGTAACAGCTAAAAAGTCGGCATTTAGTGATGGGACGACCTAAACGATTGAAAGACACCAATGCAGGCGCCCCGCAACAATGCAGCCGTCTCTCTCGTACACATTGATTTTATATCCGTGGGCTCGCTCGCTCACTATTATATTTATTGTAGAACGAACAACACTAGTCGCTAAATTTGACGGACGAATGAAAAATGAGCTGTACTATGAAGTCGAAGCGATACGCGAGAGCATGGTCGATCAAACGCTCAAAGCAAACGCAGCAATGCAATGGAAACGCCGGTTTGTAACGTAATTCTACAGTTACTTAGGTACATCCTTGGACGCATAAATAAAAATATAGAAAAAATTATTAAAAATGAATTCACGCACAATATTATTTAAAAATTACTTACGTGTGATGGGAAATATGTTTTTGTTTTCGTGCGCTGGAAATATTTGGGCTTGTGCAGTTAATTATCACACAATGAGGCATTTTGTATTTTTTTTCTTACTTGCGGCTGCAACAGCTGACGTATGTGGACTGTCATTAGAAATGGCCATCTCAGTGGCTGCCACTGAGTTCGAACACGCGAAGTAGATACATTTGCTTCTTCTAGTGTATATTCTTTTCTGTGACCGTGCCATATCAATATTAATATATTTTTCTACCTACATTGCTGCTCCAAAATGTTAAAAAAAAATCTGTGGCGTAGTAATTAAGTATAACTTAAAAAAACCTCGTAATCCATAATTACACTAGTGAATGCCATGTCTAGGTATGCCACGATATTGTAATAAACCCAAAGTTAAATAGTTAAACGTGTGGAAATCTTCACCAATTATAAAAACTGATAATTAAATATTCACTCGTAACTAGTAGGTATATCTACTATCGTATTTAGCTAGCTAATATAAATAATCATGTAACAGATATCGAATAGGTCATTTATCATATCAGTACACTCGGCCATGACATTATGTTATGACTCCCTGTATATGTAGGCGAAGTGGCTGCTACACGTGTTATACTTTTAGTATTTATTTTTCTCTTTTTTGTGTTATCTGTCGTGGCATCACCAAAGACCAGCGTTGGCGTTAGGGATAGCACTACGCTGAGTTGGGGCTATTCCATGATGCACCAACTTTTCTCTGTTATTATTTTATTGATATTGTCTTGTCTTTCGTGTCACGAATAAATGTTTTTTTATTATTGTATATTAATACATTAAATAGGATAATTTAGTTTTTGTGGGACAAAATAGTATGATTTATGTTTTTAAGTACTAACACTACAGCGTACATACATGATGTGTTTTGAATACGGGAATATAATTTAATAACGATTAGAAAAAAACCCTAAAAGCTATTAAGGCACACGATGCTCCTTATGCTGTCACGGCCTTTTTAAAAGCTACCTAGGAAGACTTTAAAAACATATACCTGTCTATTGACTTGCTTCCACAATTTTATTACTCTCTTAATAATATTAATCCCATTAGCCAATGAAATGATTAGGCTCGATTTAAACCAAAATTTGATTCGAATTATAACGTTTAGGCAATGGTCTCACCGCGAGCTACTAAGCTATGAACTATGGGCTATAAACACGAACAAAAGATACGCACTCCCTTGTAAAAAAAGAGACACGGCGATACTCGCCCGACGGTGATAGCTGATAGCCGGGCGAGTATCGCCGTGTCTCTTTTTACGGGAGTGCGTATCTTTTGATCGTGTTTATAGCCGATGGTGCCATACTCTCAGATACTAGTGTCAACTTACTATAGAGTTTTGACATTAGGTACAGTCGAGGAATTTAATTTCCTACCCATTTCGTACCTTGTCACAGTGACAATCAATATGAAAGCTGCTAGCCCAACTAACATTTTAGCGATAAAACTAGTTCTACAAAAGCTGTATATTCTTTCGATTAAACACTGATAGCGATAGTGTGGCCTAAAATTTAGCGATATAGCACGCTATAACTCTCTTATAGGCGCAAATAGGCACCGCCGTTAGAGCTCGAAGTTCTATAGTGGTTCATTTTATGCGCAATAGTCATAAACTAGTGATACAATAGTGCTACAATAGAGATAATTGTTGTCGGGAGTGATAATAAAGGGCTAGAATAGCAATATTTTCACTTATAGTTCTAATAACCGCGTAAAATGTCATCTTGTATCACTTAAAGTGTTACAAGAGAACTGCTATAGTGAAAATAATCGCTGTGCGTCGCAATAACCGCGTAAAATGTCATCTTGTATCACTTAAAGTGTTACAAGAACACTGTTATAGTGAAAATAATCGCTGTGCGTCGCAATATGGAATCTTTTATAGCTATAATTGTTTGTGTAGTTTTAAATGTCAAAATATTTAATACGATTTCAATCGGTTTGTGTTGTGTGCAATGAAGATTGTTTGTAATGGCGACTTGATGGTTTGTGAAATCATAACGACCAGTTGAGTACACAAAGTTTCACGACGCGTATTAGTGAATTAAACCAAAATTCTAATGCGGTTGTTACTTTTCTGTCATTATATGTGGTATTTTACATCTCAATTTTCAAGCGCCTCGTAAATTTACAAGTTTTAACAAATTTGGTATGCTAAAAGTACTGTAGCCTAGGTTATGTTTGGTAAGTAAGTTAATTATAATCTTTCGTTTTGTGAATGGTTATGCTACACATACTAGATATTGTAATATTAGAACAATTACCTTAACAATTGCTGCTTTATTACCATATTTTAAGCATTTTTTTGTATATGTTTATAAACAAAAATGGCGTTTCACGTTCTAAACACATGATTAACTCTAAAGGTGATAATTTTATCTCAAGTAGAACTGACAGCTTTAAATGTATTCCCGATAACCATTAAAGGTTATAGAGCGAGGTATCTTATACCTCAAAGCGTTAAAAATAACTTTAAGCGGTAATAATGTTCACGTAAACACTCTTGTAGAGCTACGGCCATACCGCTGTTATAGCACTTCAAGCTCTAAAAAGCTAAGTGATTTAACAGGGAAAATTATGTCTGTTGTATCACTAAATTACTAAGTGCTATAAAAACTCGTGTTACCACTCTTAAATGGCTTAAGGTTATTTTTATAGCTTTTGTAACACTGTAGGCGGCATTAAGCACTAAAAGATAAACGTAACACGATTATAGAGCTACAGCGCGAGTAAGTTATAATGGGCACCCCAAAAGAACCTCCAGTGTTAAAATATCCTTAAAGTGGTAAACCATAGCATATAAAAAGGCAGTTAATACCACCTTATTACAGCTTTTAGCTACAATATGCAATATTATGTCTATTATATCACCTTACTAGCACCAGTGTATTAAGAGGACTGTTTATTTCCATAGTATCACCTAAAACTATTATTATGCGTCTTATAAATCTACTATATCACTCAGGATTCTAAATGAGTTGCTGTTATAGCTAATATGTTTGTTGGGAGGACTGTCATATCATAGCTACTATGACAAGGTACGAAATGGGTAGGAAATTAAATTCCTCGACCGTACTATCCGAGAGTAAGTGTTATTCTTAAGTTCGGTGAAATCGAGCCTTAAGATTTTAAAATAGAACAGTTTTGCAATTCACCAATCAAAACAAACTCTAATATTTTGTTTTACAATCTATTTAATATCCACTGTATTATTTTGGCAATGAATGGGTACCTTTATGAGTTTCGGACGTTATTTAACGAAACGCTGTTTGGTTCCAGAACCGATAGACGTATCGCGCGAATTTTTTGTTGAAAAAATGCTGACATTCGAAGAGATGGAGGCATATTGTAACGATCATTGTTTTAGTAACACAACAGCAAATTTTACTATATGTACGGAGACTCTTTTTTCAGATTGTGTTATGTATCCTAAAAGGATACTGGATTTAAAATACCTAGTGCCGGTGACTATATTTTTGGTGGTAATTTTTATAAGTGGTTTAGTCGGGAATTTGTGTGTGTGTGCTGTGATATTGAAACATCCGAGTATGCGTTCTGAGACCAACGTGTATCTTTTCAGTTTGGCTGTCAGTGATATACTTTTACTGGTGTTTGGTAAGTTTTATAAAATTGACTGATTCGTTATCAAGTCTACTGTTTATGACTGCGCATTTTTTATTAACAATATGTATAATATATTTCTAGGACTCCAAAAATTTATTTTATTCCTTTTATCGTGGTAAATTTTTAAAGACCCAGCATTTTGTCAGCCTCTGTAGTCTAGTTGGTACCTAGTGACCCTCCCTACGAAGCTGGAGGTTCCGGGTTCGAATCCCGGCGAGGGCATAATTTGCGTATTTATTTATCACAAATATTTGTTCCTTGGTCATCGCTGTCTATGTATTTAAGTATTTATATGTATCTATCTATTATATATATCGTCGCTTGGTTGGTGTTGGTACCCACCTTCACAAGCCTTAATTGAGGTTACCGTGGGACTTGGTTGATCTATGTAAGATGTCCCAAGATATTTATTTATTACTATTGTATTTTATTTTAAGATTGAATCATTTTCTAACCCATAAAAATAAGTGACCACGAACAAACATAGCATAATAATAAGAATTACTGGAGTTCTTTTGATAGTTCCGTTGCACACTGGCGAAAAACCCCGAATTCCTGGCATAAATTAAATATAGTTATAATTAGATTGGTACTTCACTAAAGACTTTCCGTTGTGTTTTTAAACACACCTATTTCACTGTTTAAGTAATAATACGAAATATAAATCAAATTAAAAATTTGAAAAAATCATTTATCGCGTTTCTCCACTTAAGAGATCAAATTTTATTTCAGTCATCGCATTCGACGATTTTTCGGGGACTAACGACCTTAAAAGAGACATAAAAGACTTTTAAAATAACAAAATAAAAAGAAAAAAATAAATTTTACCATTATTTACTTTCTTCATAAGATCGAAAACTTTGTTCAAATGTATAGAAAGGTATAGACAAAATACATTATACGTAGGTTGCCTTGAAAGTTTCGGGAATCGGAAAAAATACGCATTTTAATGAAATAAAAGTACTTTTATTGTTTTTCAAAGTATTCTCCTTTGTGTTTAATACACTTTTTCATTCTCTGAAACCAGTTTTTAAAACAGTTATTGAAGTCTGAAGTAGGGGTTGACAAAATGGCCATTTTATAAGCGTCGACTGCTTCTTCCGCGGTCTGAAAACGCTGACCACGCAACCGATTCTTTATTTTCGGGAAAGTAAAAAAATCGTTGGGACTTAGGTCGGGGCTGTACGGAAGATGGTCCAGTAATTCGACGTTTTCGCCCTTCAGATAGTCGTCTGTTTTCTGAGCGGTGTGAGGGCTGGCATTATCATGGTGTAGTATAATACGGCGGTTAGGGTTAGTTTTTCGCAGTTAGCAAAAACAATCGGTAAATAAACGCCTATCGCCAATCGGCATTGACAGTTCTTCGATCTTCAAGAGCGATAGTCGCCACGTGACCCGATTTGGAGACAAACGTGGCTACCATTTTTTTGATCGTGCTGCGAGAACGAACAACTTTTGTCGGCTTCGGTTCGTCTTCGTAAACCCAAACTCGAGATTGGTTTTTCGATTCAGGCTCATATGCGTAAATCCATGATTCGTCACCTGACACAATACTAAAAACGGCATTTGAGCTTCCTCCATTAAATCTTTTTAAAGTTTTGCGGCACCAATTGACACGTACCGTTTTCTGGTCGTCAGATAACAAGTGAGGAATCCACCGGGAAAATAACTTCCGCACGCCCAACTCTTGTTGTAAAATAACTTGTACCTGACTCATTCCAATGCCTAAAGTCTCCTGAATCTCCCGATATGTAACATGCCTATCTTCCTTTATCAGTTGGCGAACAACATCGATGTTTTGATCGGTAACGACCGTTTTCGGTCGACCCTCACGTACGTCATCCGCAAGAGACACACGGCCACGTTGGAATTCCGAATACCACCTGTATATGGTCGTCTTTGAAGGTGCTTCACTACTAAAAGCAATAGTTAATCGGTCTCCACATTGTTGTTGTGTTAATCCACTTTTAAAGTCATAATAAATCATTGCTCTAAAACTTTCGCGGGACAGCTCCATTTTCACCAGCGACTCAACGACTTTAAAAAACAATTGAAAATCGGACATTGTTTTTTTTTCTAAGTGGCCAGTGTTTTCGAATAATGAGACTATGCTTGTAAGAAAGAGGTATAACACATGTCAAATATACGTTCCTAAGTATTAAATTCCCGAAATTTTCAGGGCATCCTATTGCTGCTTTGATAAACAAGGATATAAACTAATCCGGTTTCAAGACAGGAATGAACGGGAAAGTGAACTTTTAGTCCATGACAATAATTTTTTATTCACTTATTTTTGTTACAAAGTAAAATCGCGCATTTCATCAAATGGAGTGACAACTTTATGTAATATCTTATTAAATACGTAGTCCTTACCTTCTACAATACAATGCATAATCGTTAGGGTACTTTATTTTAAAGAATAACAACAATAATCAACATTGAAAATGTACAAAAAATTGATTGCGAATTGCACCGTATAACAAGTCAAACTTTGACTGATCGTTTCATGCATATGCAAATATGCATGCTGATTGGTCGAGTTATGTCTCGAATAGATACTCAGTTTTATTGTTTATGCGAGCGACATAAGCGAAACCATTAACCATCGATTTTTTTTAATTAATGCCATGAAATCGGGGTTTTTCGCCAGTGAGCGTTGTCACTTGGATAAGCTTCAGAAGGCAGTCAGATTTTCCTACTTGTTGAGTAGTTAGAAATAAATTTAAATGATAAATATTGTGTAATAAGTAATAACGAAATAAAATTAAATGAAATCAGTGTCCGTTTCGTAAAATCACATCATCAGCCTATCGCAGCAGTCCACTGCTAGATGTAGGCGTTGTAGAGTTCTCACCCCTAGTATTGTACAATTTGGTCATCTCTAGTCTACGAACAAATAAACATATAAGCCGCACGCCATACTAAATAGCCTTTCAAAAACGGTCCTGAATTTTAGTTGACAAGTGTCACCCCCTGCTTAATGCATCACGGCAATGAATTTAAAATTCAACCTATAAAAACTTAAACCGCCATTTAAAAATTGTTGTGATTGGTCCATTAAAGTTTTGATTGGCGATATTCAATAAACATTTGTCAAAGATGTTGCGCCGAAAAATGTCACGAATAGCGCTATGCCCTGCCCATCTTGGCACAATGGAACAATTGGTTTTGGGGGCATTTTTGAGCTGGCGTTAGACGTCCATGGTATATATGGTCGCAGTCTCTAGTCGATGTTTGACAAATTTATTATTGCATATCGGCGAGCGAGTACAAAATTAAATACGTGTTTGGTATAAGTTTGGTACAGTAAATAAAGCAAATGTGTATTTCAATAACAAGTAACTTATATTTAGTAACTGTACAGGCCTCTCCTATTAAAGCTGGGCCAATCAACTTTTCGATCGACACTTTTTTGTCCCGTAACGCAGGTGACAATTTCATTAAGTTTGTTAGAAAAAATGCTTATAAATTGTCATTGTTATAAATTGTCATAAGGCCTCACACAACTTCACGTCGATACATTTAGGTTCAAACGGTTTTTCATTGTAAATATGTGTATAGTATTAATTGACGTACATTTGTAAGTTCATGAAAAGTAACCTACGAACAAATAAAACACGGAAGCCGCACGCCATACTAAATTGCCTTTCAAAAACGGTCCTGATTTTTTGTTGACAAGTGTCACCCCCTCTTCAATGCATCACGGCAATGAATTTCAATGTAAACCTATAAACATTTAAATCACCATTTAAAAATAGTTGTGATTGGTCCGTCAAAGTTTTCATTGGCTATATTCTATCAACATTTGTCTAGATGTTGCGCCAAAATATGCGTAGTGTTAAGGAAAGCGCTATGTCCTGCCCATCTTGGCACAATTGAACAATTGTGTTTGGGGGCATTTTTGAGCTGGCATTAGACGTCCATGTTATATAATATGGTCGCAGAAAGTAACGCAGGAGACAGAAAATATGTCGATCGAAAAGTTGATTATTTGCCAAGCTGGACAAGCGGATTGACGATTGCCCATCGCAGTTTAATTACGGAATCCCAAAATACATATAAAAATACATTGCGCATTCGAGTTAGGTATTTCAAAATGACGCCACTTAGCATATTGTATCGGAGCACGTACTGCAGCGATGGTGATTTTGCCATTTGTCCTACCAAGAGCGAACAGTAAGCGATTGATTCGTAATCTGCGACCATATCATATACCTATAACATGGACGTCTAACGCCAGCTCGAAAATGCCCCCAAAAGCAATTGTTCAATTGTGCCAAGATGGGCAGGACATAGCGCTTTTCTTAACACTGCGCATATTTCGGCGCAACATATTTGACAAATGCTTATAGAATAAAGCCCATCAAAACTTTGATGGACCAATCACAATTATTTTTAAATGGCGGTTTAAGTTTTTATAGGTTGATATTGAAACTCATTACCGTGATGCATTGAAGAAGGGGTGACACTTGACAACTAAAATTCAGGACCGTTATTGAAAGGCAATTTAATACGGCGTGCGGCTTCCATGTTTTATTTGTTCGTAGTTCGTAATCACAAATCACAAGGCCTACGTATACCAATCGTCAGTAGAATCTAATAAAATGTAATCAAATATGGCTGTCTTTCCATAGCATTTGACGTCTTTGACACATATGAAGGGTCCACGGAAAGAACATGTCTAGTCAATTCAAATTACGGAAAGAAAAACCACCTTACTTTTAACAGAATAAGGTGTGAATTTGCCCTGATTTTTTAAGTACTGGACATAGTGGACATGTTTTTTTCCGTGGACCCTTCATATGGTGATAAATGTCAATATTTTTAATTAGAAATGAATATTGATAGTTTTCTCTAGTAAACTAGGAACCCTTATAGTTTCGCCATGTCCGTCTGTCCGTCTGTCTGTAATCATGTCGACAAAGAGGTAGAATAAAAAAAAAATGAAAAAATGTTCCCCACACGTAAAGTAGGGATGATTTTTTTTATTTTGCTGTGATCCTATATTTATTTATTTAACCTTCATTGCACAAGAAAAACAAGATTATCGTACAAAAGTGAACTTAATGCTAAAAAATCATTCTCTACCAAGTAAACCTTCGGGCAAAGCAGATAAGCTGAGGACGATGCCACAAAAGCTTATTATTACTTTTGTGTGAGTCAAACACTAGGTACTGTAGTGTGGGGTATCGTTGAATAATCTCAAAATCAGGGTCTTTTTTATGGAAACATACTTTCTGTAGTCATTCCACTACGGAAAGTATGTTTACAGATAAAAGCTTCTATTAAATAAAAATGACAAAAACTTATTTCATCATTAAGTAATTGAACCGTGTAAACATCGGGCGAATTTTCAAAACAAACTTTGTCTTTCATTTCGTTTCACAGAGAGATCAGCTGAGTGTGCTTACCATGAGCTACGTTATTAATGCTTACTTACTTTTATCCATCACGCTCGTTCATCATCATCATCATCATCAGCCTATGATGGTCTACTGCTGGACGTAGGCCTCTCCCATTAACTATACGTATAGACGTATTAGGAGGTAAATGCCCATAATCGCCACGATGGGCAAGCGGATTGGCGATCGCAGTAATGTGTCCACTATGTTGACGCTGCTGCCCATCATCAATCTTTTGTCTAATGATGGTCAGTGACACTTCAATCCCTTAGTCGACTCTTACGACACGCGCAGGAGGAGTTGGGGGTCCCGCTCGTTCTCGAGTGATTATTCGGCGTGTTACTTCGTCATTGTCGTCTCGAAAGGTATTATTACCCTAAGAATTGCGTGTAAGCGTAATTCAATACCAAATACCAAGGTATAGCGTAATCAATTCTGTTGCAACTCCTCCTTCCGTTTGTCGTCTTCGTTCCATCACGGGACAACAATGACGAATCCTTAAAGTAGATGGTTAAAAATGCTCCTCGTAGGGATTTACACCAAACGATCAACGAGCGAATGCTCATTCTATCCTCCACTGCGAAATCAACGAATTTCGACGAATTACGTTTTGTGTAAGGAACGAATTTCGTAGAATGGAGGATAGATGGGAGATGGCTCGGGACCGGGACCAATGGCGTACAAGAAGAGAATGCTCAGTGGTCGAATAAAGGCTGTATGTGATGAAGATTTTTTTATTTTTTTTATTTATTTAATAATAACAACTTACAAACAACATCGAAACATTATATGGCATTCATTTGTTTATATAGCTACTTATACACTATAACTCAGTAAAAACATAGTGACCTTCGTGAAATCGTTCAGGGAGCACGTGAATACATCAATCTCTAAAGAAACTTTAGTGATAGTGATAGTGCGAATAGTTCTCGTTAGCGAGGCCTCCTTCAGCAGCTTGGTGCGGGCGACCGGCACGGCCAGCAGCGGCGGCCGGCGGCGGCGCCCCGCGTGCTGGTCTGGTGTAAATCCACCTGTAGAATCACCTACTCTCGTACAGGTCTTCGCACACCATAACAACTCTACTCACACTCACGTTGAGTAGTCAACTAGTTGATCCACCCAATGGTCACTAGTGGACAACGCGGTGTCAACGAGTGGGCAATGGAAATGGTTGCTCGATACACGTCAGTCGCAAACGCATAGTCGTTGCGTGGACAACGTGTGGTCATTGCGTGACCTTTAGCGTACGATGCGTAGGCCACTCGTCGTCCACTACTTTAATATCATTTTTTGAAATTAAACCTTGAACATATGATCATCATCATCATCATCATCATCATCATCTCAGCCATAAGACGTCCACTGCTGGACATAGGCCTCCCCTCTGGACTTCGACATGTACCGGTTAGATGCGACCTGTATCCAGCGTGTCCCGGCGACCTTCATAAGGTCGTCTGTCCATCTTGTGGGTAGACGTCCTACTCTGCGTTTGCCTAGCCGTGGTCTCCACTCGAGCACTTTTCGACCCCATCGACCATCTGCTCTGCGTGCAATGTGGTCTACCCATTGCCACTTCAGCTTACTAATCCGGAGGGCTATGTCAGTAACTTTAGTTCACCTACGGATCTCCTTATTTCTGATTCGATCACGCAGAGAAACTCCGAGCATAGCCCTCTCCATAGCTCTTTGAGCGACTCTGAGTTTAGAGATGAGGCCGATGATGAAGGACCACGTTACCACGTTACCACCAAACATATGATACAGGGCTTAAATTTCAATGATCAGACTTGAGTCGAGTGGGTGTGGAGTTAATATAGTGTGCGAAGACCTTATTGCTGCGGCTGCGAGTGAGCCGGATAGAAAGTAAGTTTGCTTTAATAAGTTAAGTTTAAGTTTGTTTGTTTGTCAGCCTCCGTAGCCTAGTTGGTAGTGACCCTGCCTACGAAGCTGGAGGTTCCGGGTTCGAATCCCGGCGAGGGCATTCTTTGTGTATTTATTTATCACAAATGTTTGTTCCTCGGTCATGGCTGTCTATGTATTTAAGTATCTATATGTATCTATCTATTATATATATCGTCGCCTGGTACCCACATCACAAGCCTTAATTGAGCTTACCGTGGGACTAGGTCGATTTGTGTAAGATGTCCCAAGATTTTTTTTTTAATAACACGGCCGCAACTCATGGTACGGCTACTGGTTCTTTAAATTGGTCATTCGATCGCCAATTACGAGTATGGTTGTCAAGCTTACCAACTCCACGAGCCGATTTTAATCGAATCTTCAAAGGCCTTTTCGAACTTTGTAAATGTCTGTTTGATAGGATTTGGCCTTCTATTCCTTATTTTATGGTTCAGTAGTGTTAAGGATACTCTTTGTGGGCTTATGAGTGTCTTTGTCAGCCTCCGTGACGCTGGTAGTGACCCTGCCTACGAAGTTCCGGGTTCGAATCCCGGTCATTATTTGTGTATTTATTTATTTTTCACAAATATTTGTTCCCGATGGAGCAGACGAGTCTTGGAGTGGAGACCGCGAACGACTCGCCCGGTGGGCCGCCCTCCCGCCAGATGGACCGACGATCTAAAGAAAGTGGCGGGAAGTGGTTGGATGCGGAGAGCTGAGGACCGAGTATGGTGGCGCGAATTGGGGAAGGCCTATGTCCAGCAGTGGACGACTATGGGCTGATGATGATGATGATTTGTTCCCTGGTTATGGCTGTGTATACAGGGTGTTCCACGAGCCACTGAAAACCTTGAACGGGGTGATTTAGTAGGCTATACTGAACAACTTTTAATATGGGGCCAATCACGAAATCTAAAAAAAAAATTGTCTCTTTCATACATTTTGACCGATTGATGACGACATTTTATATGAAAAAGGCAATTTTTATTTTGAGATTTCTGGGTTAGCTCCATAGTAAAAGTTATTCAGTTTAACCTAACAAATCACCTCGTTCGAGATTTTCAGTAGCTTATAATATAATAGATACTTATACAGGGTGTTCCATATATATATATATATATATATTATATATCGTCGCCTGATATCCACATTACAAGCCTTAAATGAGCTTACAGATATTTATTTATTTATCACAAATATTCGAAGGGTGTCTTATCATCATCTCGGATGATCCCAGTAGACTCGAGAAGAGTAGATACATTGACGTGGCGAGAGTTCTGCGGATTATGTCATTAAGTGTCGCATGACTGGAAAAGCGGGGTTATTTAGGAATAACAACTGTTATAGATAGATTTCACCAGGTCATCAGTCCACCTTGTGGGAGGCCTACCCACGCTACGCCTTCCGGTACGTGGCCGCCACTCAAGAACCTTCCCGCCCCAACGGCCATCGGTTCTACGCGCAATGTGCCCCGCCCACTGCCACTTCAGTTTAGCGATTCGGAGAGCTATTTGGGTTACTTTGGTTCTGCTGCGGATGGTCTCATTTTTAATCCGATCACGCAGAGAGACTCAGAGTCGCAGGAGTCCGCTGGATGCGGGTGGCGCAGGACCGGTCATTGTGGTAATCTTTGGGGAGGCCTATGTTCAGCAGTGGACGTCTTGATGATGATGATGATAGATAGATTAATCCTTATCAATATGAGGGTAGAACTCACCATTTTTCCGATAGTCAAATGTTCATTCTTAGAAATCGGCAACTATAGGCGACCTTCGGGGAGAGAAACCAAACGTGCGAAAGGGAGTTCCGATATCGACCTATCGCTCCAACTTATGGATTCGCTGGCCACCGGTCGTCCTAGACCAATGTCATAGCCAGGCCATGTGAAATCAATAATGAATCCACACGACGTTTTATAATTTCGAATGACACTCCGGTTTATTTATCCGAACTCGTGTAATGGAAGTTTTAATGATCCATTTGCGATGGATCCTCGAAAAGTTTTCGAAATGTCAGGAAAAAACCAATGAAACGGTAAACGATTTTTTGTAATGTTTGGGCGCCGCGCGCCGTTTACTTTCTTTATGGTAAAGGGTTATGTGTAGGCTTTTCTAAATATTTAAAATTTTCTTTAATATCTATTCCAATACGAAGATGCTGCCTCCGAAACTACTTAATAACGGAAACCTGCAAAAAAATACTCAAAAAAGAGATTAACTAAGTTAAATTGTCAGAAGTAAATTGTGGAAACACAAATTAAATTATTAACTACACATTTTGATTTTTACTTTAATTTTTTCCCCAGTAGTCACACTACTTAATACTATATAAATTATAAGTATTGGATGTCATATACCAAAGAAAAAACGACCAAGATCACCAACGTCCAAGGTGGGAATCGAACCCACGTGCTCAGCTTTCGCGGCTGATGCCTTCACCGCTCGACCACTCGGTCTTAGACCGAGTTAGCCGATTGTCAGCCTTAGTAGACTAGTCGGTAGTGACCCTGTCTACGAAGCTAGAGGTTCCAGGTTCGAAGCCTGGCTAGGGCATTATTTGTGTATTTGTTTATCACAAATATTTGTTTCTTGGTCGTGGCTGTCAGCTGTCTATGTATGTAAGTATCTATATGTATTTATCTATTATATATATCGTCGCCTGGTACTCACATCACAAGCCTTAATTGCGCTCACCGTGGGACTAGGTCGATCTGTGTAAGATGTCCCAAGATAATTATTTTATTTATTTATATTGTTTGTCAAATTGTAAGGACTCTTACTAAACTTCTTAATTAGTTTAAGCTTTCGCTTTAAGGTTTACATTTGCTTACCCTTCACTATCACTACATAGTATAAAACAAAGTCACTTTTTCTATCCCTATGTCCCTTTGTACGCTTAAATCTTTAAAACTACGCAACGGATTTTGATGAGATTTTTTTAAATAGGTAGAGTAATTCAAGAGGAAGGTTTTTATGTAGGTATAGTACCCGTGCGCAGCCGGGGCGGGTCGCTAGTAAATATTAAACATGTAATGTTTTAACCCAAACACCTACTACCAGATTAGTACATTTCGATACAACTGCGAAAAACATGAAATTCTTAACCAGTGGCGATATTAGTAGGTACGACGTTTTTTAGATGGCCCAGCGAAGTTTTTGACCTGACGTAAAATGAGACACTTCTCGAGCACGTAAAAATGGCACTATCTATACTGATTTTTTTAAATGTAATTGTTGATTATCTTATCATATCATAAAAGGGTACTTACCTCATACATATATGCATATTCAATTTTGTATTTTGTGTTTGTACAGGTAAATGACATGGTTTTTCGTTAATCTTTATTCTGTGGTCATACGCGAACAAGCTTATCAAGAAAAGGGTACATTTTATTGTTTGTTTGATTGACCGTTCCGCTTTCTGCAATATCCTAGAAGATAATACAATAGTACATTACGACACAAGTGCGAAAAACATGAAAGCTGAATGTGAAGTTTAAGGTTTAGAGGTTGAAGGAAGGAAGTTTTATTGATACTAATAGGTACTTCATGTGAAGTAATTATTTACTGCTGATGGTCTCAGAATATTTTCATTTTGTTCCTTTGATGGGTAGGTACTAAACGCACGGTATAAGAAAAAGTATGTGACGTTTTGAAGAATATTTGCCTCCTCATAACTGTTATATGGAAGTTATGTCTTTTTATTTTTTCTTATTTGCTTATCGACTCCATTATGACATCGATAACAGTTATGTCGATGTTTAATTTTATCAATCTAGCAATAAAAATATCTAGGCAAATTAATAAAATAAGGGTTAATAAATAACTGTCAAAAGCTCGCTTCTTAGATCTCAGGGGCTACAGTAATCACAATACATGTCTTAATTTAGTATGTCGACGGACTAAGTGGATTTGTATAAGTATGTCCGATGATAACTTATTAATAATACCTATATGTACAAACATGTATACTCGCAGATATTGTAAAAGGAAAATGATTTATGTAGCCATAGAAACACTGATATGAAGTCCCTGGCGACTTTCATATCGGTTGCTACACTATGTCAATGTACGGAATGAATGGATAGGTACACTGAGAAAAATGTTTTCAGTAATCAGTAAGAAACCCTACCTACAGTAATCAGTAAGAATATAATGAAAAATTTGATTTTATTTTGATTCCAAAGCGAAGCGTATCCGCGAGACAAGATGTGCTAGGGGCGCTAGATTTGAGTCATTTGCAGTAAAAGTGTAGGTACCTTTTAATTTTTATATGCGATCATGTAGGCTTAGCACATGATTGGTGCGACAGTATATCGCCGCGAGATAGATCTCCTGACCTTTACTAGCTATATTAACAAAAGAGGAACGGATAGTCTGTCTCGCGGCCAGATACTGTCGCGCCAATCATGTGCTAAGCATAATGGACTGTAATACACCATTTTACTCGGCATCGTGCGTACTTTTCAGTTATGAAACAAAAAAAGTATGTCTCTAATGTTACGAAAATAAGTATGTAAATTGAGATTACTCAGTTTAGTTACTTCCATACATCCGTATGAAACGAAACGTAACAAAACTGATTAAAAAAATCTCAAATTCGTTACAGAATTTTTCATACCTTTAGTATGGGAGTAACTAAAGTGAGAAATCTCAATTTACATATTTATTTTTGTGACATTAGTAGACATACTTTTTTTTGTTTCATAACTGAAAAACACGCACGATGCCGAGTAAAATGGTGTATTACAGTCCATGATCGCGTATTAAAATGAAAAGGTACACATGAACTGCAAATGACCCATTTACTAAAATTCTTTGTAATCCAAAATTAGCCGGATAGGATGGCTCTTATACTCGTATGGGCTAAAAAATCCGAACAAAGGTCTTTTGTGAAAAGTTCTGATAATCGATATTTCCAATATTCACGTCAAACAATGAACGCCCCTAAATTCTTGGTCATATTGGGAATACTGGATCATTTTAAATTGTTTTTCGTGAGATATTAACGATGGTATGATGTATATTCACCGCGTGGTGACGGCAGTAAGAATACATTTGTATCTTATTTGTATTTGTGTCTTGCATCACCTACTGTCTGGAAGAGATAATCGCTGGAGCTCTTCAGCGATAAGACCGCCTGTTGTGTTACCTCTACTTATAAGATTTTTTTTTTGTTACGAGGTGTGCAATAAAGAGTACCTATTGTATTGTATTTGTCATCCCAACTCTTCCCGTCCGTGTCGTAAGAGTCGACTAAAAGATTAAGTGATATAGATAAATTACCGAGAATTTAAAATTGCAGATGTAGTGGTATTGTCTGTTTACAATTGTATTGTTTTTGTGTTCATTTGACTAATAGTCAACCTAATTGCAAAGACATAAAGGTAGTACGTCTAAGGAGTTTTACGTTTAGTATCTACGAAGTAAGCAGCCTATTATAGAATCAAGAGAATTCCGAAACAATTTGATGTAAAAAGTGTTAGAAAAATGAATAATCTGTTTCAAATCAGCATTTTAAAGCACACTCTATCAAAAAGTACACTTGACGCAAATTTTTAGCCGTTGAGCGTATTGAGGTCAATCATTTTGGGCCGTTTCGTCGTTTGCCGTCGTTTCCAAATGGCTGCCTATATTAATAACAAACCAAACGTATAATATATGTCGATCTAATAGGAATATATAGTAAATATTTGGTTCTCCAGCAAGGGTAACTTACCAAATGAGGTCAAAAGATCAAACAGGATTATCCATATTACGAACCGCAGACTTCAAAGCAAGTATTTTAATAGTAAAGCCGATTATTGGGAACTACGCCGCAACTGAGGTACAGTCAAAGACTTACATATGTGTACAGTTATTATTGAATTCCTTCCTTATAGTGGTGGCAGTAATAATACATTTTGTCACCAGCCTAAATCTTCCTGTGGGTCCTGCGACCATAATATAACATGGAAGTCTAACGCCAGCTCAAAAATGTCCCCAAAAACAATTGTTCAATTGTACCAAGATGGGCAGGACATAACGCTTTTCGCAACATCTTTGACAAATGTTTATAGAATATAGCCAATCACAACTTTCATGGACCAATCACAACTATTTTTTAATGGCGGTTTAAGTTTTTATAGGTTGACATTAAAATTCATTGCCGTGATGCATTGAAGTGGGGGTGACACTTGTCAACTAAACTTCAGGACTGTTTTTCAAAGGCAATTTAATATGGCGTGCGGCTTCCATGTTTTATTTGTTCGTAGTGTGGGTCTCTTAAGAGGATGTTTAAAAAAACCGAAAGCCTGATTCTGCCAGATCTGGACGTGATTGGGCTCATTCTAATCAGAATCATGAGCTGATATTCTTCATATAACACATGTACCTATTAGGGTACGGCTCCACTGACGCGGAGCGGAGCGGAGCTTTGCAAAATTGACCAATTACATTCTTATAATTCGAATTCGAAACAAGTGATGCGCTCTCATTGGCCGAGCTCCCACAGCTCCGCTCCGCTCCGCATCATTGAGCCGTACTCTTACTCGCATATTAAAAAATTCCGACCTGTTTAAATAGTTCATTATTATTTATTTTATTTTATCCATAAATACCAAATTCTTCCTCATAACCTAAGCAAAACAAAATAATTAACTCCAGTCAAATTTAATTAGATTTACTTTATTTAAACATGATTAAGCGCTGCTTTAATTAAAAAATCACACATCATACGTTTTAGGTACGATTTAAATACGTCATAAGCGCAAGCAGCTATATAGGTACTCATTTGCGTGTGAATATATTAATTAATACAATATCAGTTCCTAATTGGCTATTAATGTAATGACGGCTGTTTAATGAAATATCCACACTTTAATCCTGTTTAACATATATACACTACACGTACAAATATAGGAGGTGCCACGGTGGTCAAAAATATCTGCACCTGTATACTGCATCTGTACTCAAATACCATGGCCCGATGCCACTTAAAACTTTCAAGTGGCATCGGGCCATATTTGAAATCAAGTATACTTAACTCTAACTCCATGAGACCATGACAATACTTAGATGCGTGCTCAGCTATGCTATTCTCTTAATCACACATTCGACGCTGCGTTCGTCAACAAGCTCGACGTCGAGACAGCCTTGTCTAAAATCCTAGCTGTTTTATTTGACATTAGGAATCGAGGCTGTGAGCGAGGTTTTGGGCGAGTTCGTCGCTGTTTTTCGTTAGAGAATACAAAGTTCGTACATTGAACGTCAAACTCTCGACGCAGTGTAGTTCCAGCTCGCGCCGCATTCGTCGCCGAGCACTAGTGTCGTTTAAAGTGCATTAGTAAATACCATTTTTAGGCTCGACGCTGCCGCAGCGCTGACACAGCGCTGTTAGCAAGGCGGTTTCCTTAGTGAATAACACTGCTGATATTTCTGATGGCGACTGTGCAGAACGTATTATCGATTCACGATCCGTTTTAAATTTGGAAGTAAAGGACGTTTTCACTTCTCATGCTCAAAAAGTGCACCTTTATGTCGTGCGTGAAGATGACATAAAATCGCATTTTATGGTCTAGAGCATAAAAGTATTTTTTTTTTCTAAAGCTAAAGTAATCGGTCCCAACAGCCAAACAGTTAAAACATATTGCACAATTTTATTGAGCAATAGAATAATGTAGCTGTCAAAACTTATACATTATTTTATTTATATATTAAGTACAATAATACTCGTATTAGAATTCTGTATCTTCTGTCATTAAATTTAGTTAATCACATAAAATAGATATCGATAATCGTTCAAAAATGCTCCGAAATGTTTGACTTGGCAGAAAACCGAGCAACTGAAACTCTGATCACAGGTTGAAAATTAAAAAAAAAATTAAAAAATGAGTTGGTGGGTATTGGTTATATATTTTTCTTCTTTGGCTTTACGACAACTCCGTTGTGTAAATTGCAGTGAACATGTGTGTTACTTTCCTCGCAAACGAAGTGAAAAGCAGAGTGTAGGTAAAATATGGGCATAAATGTACATTTTTATCCTCGACTACTATTTTTCAAAAAATTGTCTCGGTTAGGTGTGGGTCACTTAAATTTATTCCCTTGTTGTACAATCTACTATTTTAGTACAGATGGTGCCTTTTTTACGCGCTAGTGCGAGAAGTGGCTCATTTTACGTCAGATCCAATACTTCGAAGGGCCATCTGCACTAAAAAACGCCGTACGAGACACGTGCAAAAAGGAAATTCGAAACGAGTGGCGACGTTTTAAAACACGACCGAAGCGAGTGTTTTAAATCGTCACGAGTCGATTCGAAACTAAGTCACTACCAACTAGGCTACGGAGGCTGATTTAAAATATAAAATTAATTAAAATAGTTACAAGAAACTAAGGCAACAAGTAGGTATTATTTATATTAACAAAGATGAACGAAACGTTTATTTTATCAGTTTTGTGAAGACTTCTAATTTCAAAAGAAAAACATAAGGAAAAAACTAAAATTAAATATCAAGGTGAACGCGGTTGCCAATTGTGCCAAGACATTTTCATTATTTCACATCTTTTCTTCTTAATAGAACCTCGAAGTTATTTCGGATTTCAATAACAACAAGTAACGAGGGAAATTCTGAGAGAGGATAAAGCTGGAGTGTAATGACCGGGAAGTACTAGACAACATACATAGTCTGCAATAAACTGGAAAAGGTTGTGTACTCTTAGGTACCTACATAAATATAGCGAAACATGTTGAAATAGTACATTATAGGTACTACAGACTGCAGTACAGAGGCCGGGAAAAAAGGGTTTTCGCGCCGAAGATAGACGGCCGAGTGAAGCTAGACCGAATAGGTTCGCGGCAGGCAAACTCATTTCCCTCCGAGATAATTATGTGTTATAATGCTTTGAGAAAGGCATGCGATGAAAAAAAATGTAAGCAAAAAAAGAGCTGCATTGTGTCTGTGCGTGCCTTAACCACGCGTCAAAATTTCGTTTAATGACATAAAAGAAAATAAATAGCAAAATGCATCAAACATCAAGACCAGCAGTGTTGCATAGCTAGTGTGATCACGCCCTTATAGTTGTAATTACGGAGATAACCGTTCCCGAAATAAAAAATAGGATCCTGTATGTGGTGGAGATCAAAATTTAAAGGAAGGGCTCTAAATTTTAAAATGTGAAACAAATACGGCGTATTTTAAAATAATCTTTACTATTTCGAACATAATCAGCCCAACCATTGTTGAATAATTATACGGGACCCTACACTGAGCTCTAGGCCGGTTTTTTGTCTTTTTGTAATCTAATATCTCGAAACTCTTAACGATTCTTAATTGCTAAGCAAAAGAGCACTCGATAGGCAATCGAGCAAGTACCTACACAGAAAAAAACATACACACACTCACACCACACACGTGTATACTTAACTATATAATAATTATTGTAATAACCATATACTACCCATCATATGCTTATAATGTTAGTGTAGTTTAATTTATTATATATCAAGTAATTTTAATTAATTACCATTAGCAATAATCACAATGTAACTATGCAAGGTGTCTTAGATAATAGTGATCTTCTCTGTATATCTCGGGTCTCACTGAAAATCAACGTTGCGTAGTGCACCCTGCTATGCTATTATCTTATTCACACATTCGACGCTGCGTTTGTCAACGAGCTCGACGACGAGACAGCCTTCACTTCGACATAGAGCGCAGCGCTGCAAAAAACGGTATTCACTAACATAGAACAGCTCGTCGTCGAACTGTAGGCAGTAACTCTCGACGCAGTGTAGTTCCAACTCACGCCGCATTCGTCGCCGAGCGCTAGTGTCGTTTAAAGTGCATTAGTGAATACCATTTTTAGGCTCGACGCTGCCGCAGCGCTGACACAGCGCTGTTAGCAAGGCGGTTTCCTTAGTGAATAACACTGCTGCGGTGCACTACGTAACAACCGTAACAACATGATGCGTGAGGGCCTTTTGGCACACTTGGTGACGTTGTTTTTAATGTAATGTAAGACCGAAGAGCTGGCGAATTCCTCGCACAACGCATCAGTATTGCGATACAGCGAGGAAATGCCGCCAGAATCCTCGGTACAATGCCACAAGGGCCAATCTTAGATATAGGTTAGGTTAAGTAGATCAGTTAGATTTAACCTATGTACATTTGTAGTTTTGAAACAAAATATTTTGAAAAAAAAAATCCCAAATAATAAATTTGATTTTTTGTTATGTAAATCAAGTATTGTGCTAATAAATTTATTTAATTTAACATAATATATATTAATAATTAATATATGTTCCAGGTTTAGCTCCTGAGCTATGGTTCTATTGGAAGTCGTACCCATACGTGTTCGGCGAGTTTATGTGTCGTTTCACAAAGTTCCTCGGTGCAACGTAAGTATAATATACACATTAATACATTGTGCAGGTGATTTTTTGAATCCGACCAAATTTTTGAGAGTTAATTCTGAGGTCACATTGATTAACTTTTACTATGGAACCGACATCCGATTCGAAAAAAAAACATTATCCAGTTACACACATAGGTACAGTTTATAAAAATATAGGTGGTTTTACGGTACCTTTAAAATTACTAACTAACTTTAAAAAAACAGGCCAAGTGCGAGTCGGATTCGCGCGCAAAGGGGTTCCGTACCATTATCAATTTATTATTAAAAAAATACAGTTAAATCAACCTACCTCAAAAACTATAGGAGATAATTTAATCTAACCAAATATCGTTGATAGAGTTTATTAATGTGCATAACATATATTTTTTTAGAATTTTATATTGCGTAGTTTAAAAAATAGAGGGGGAGGGGATACATTTTTCAGACTTTGAGACCTGATATCTGGAAAACGATTTTCTTAAATAAAAATGAGATTTGTAAACCTTCATATCATTTTCAAAGACCTTTCTGTTAATAACCCACACGCTTATACACGGTGGAATTTAATCGGTGAACAGGAACCCATTTTTCTAATTCAGTAATCGATGGCGGTCACGTTTATGTAGTACAGTCGTCGTCAAAGATATATTTACAATTGAATGTTACAAAAATATCCTTACATTTAAATAAGTTGTCATATAATGCGACAAATACTCGTTCACGTGAAATATGATAATTTCATGTTATCAACCATAATGCCTAATATATGTTTACATCTATTAATTCGTAAAACTTGTTGTAAAATCTGACTTATCATTGTTTATACAATATATGTCAAAATTATGTTTCCAATCAATGTGCCAAACAACATACACGAGAAGAACAACATTTCAAACTTTACGTTTCATGGTGCATTAAAAGTTTTACGCATTCTGCTACATAAATATCTTGACTTCCTTACTTAGCCTGTTTATTTTTTTCTTAATTCGTTAACCTCATAATATATAAATTTATAATACTAGCCTAGTTTTTATTTAAGTAACCTTCTTGGTATAATCTTCGTATTGCTTCTTAGTTGTTTTTATTTCAAATGACGAATATTGCATTCTATATACGAGTATGATCTTTCAAGAAGTGTTTTATCTTTTCGAGTGTCATTCATTGCTTTGTCATTGATGTAGCATTGTAAAAATAGATTTTCATCAACTAATGAATATGGCGTACCGTTTAGATGACCACACAAAGCACAGAATAATTACCATGCGAGAAAATGGAGCTACGGTTACGGATATATCTGAGGAACTAGGGATTTCGGTAAGTTTCGCTGTGAGAACAATACAATAGGTACATACTTCGTAAAACAATTATTTTATGAGACATATTATATTGATTATATTCTTCCTATTTTAGCGACCAACGGTGTATCTGTGGTGCCAGAGATGGGGCAACGAGGGAACAGTAAAATGTCACACGTCTAAGGGCCGTAAAAAAAAAACCTCAGCAGAGACAGATAGAGCCCTAATAGAAAGTGTAATGGTTCAGCGATTTATAAGCGTGCCTACATATGCGGCGGAGTTAAATGTTAGTGCTAATACCATCAGGAGACGATTGAAGAATGCAGGACTTCGCCGTAGAATCCCGGCAAGAAAACCGCATTTAACTGATAGACACAAACGGATGCGATTGAATTTTGCCAATACATATCGAGATTTTGACTTCGAAGACGCAGTTTTTGTAGACGAAAAGGTCTTCACAACACGCCAAGATGGACGCGTGTCCCTTTATCGTCTCGAAAACACGCGCTATGATGAGCAAAATGTCTTGGCTGATAGAAGAAGTGGGCGTCTATCTCTCGGTTTTTGGGGGTGGATTTCGAGTTCGGGTCCAGGTGAACTTGTCGAAATCACGACACGCATGAATGCAAAAAATTACCTAGAAATACTGAGAGATGTCTTGCTACCAACACTAAAAGCTACATTTGGCGATAAAAAAATATATTTGGTGCAAGACAACTCTTCAGTCCACAATTCCCACTTAGTTCAAGCGTGGATCAATGAGCAAGATGACATTGAACTGATAAGATTGTCGCCGAAATCCCCGGACATGAATGTCATAGAAAACATGTGGGGTCTTATGGTCCAGAACTGGGACTCATCTAGGGTCAAAAATAAACAAAATTTAAGAGAACACGTGCACGAGCTCTGGGAGTACTACCGTGGTTTAAACTACTGTGAAAATTTAGTGCGTTCTATGGGCCAGCGACTTCAAGACGTTCGGGACGCCTTAGGTGGCTATACACGGTTTTAAAGTACTCTATGTAGGATTAATAACCTGTTTAGGTAATAACCATACCATAAGAAGTAATTAAGATTATTTGGTAGAAGTCATATCATTTTTTTTTGCCTTTGACGTCGGATGTACATGTACTCGCATACCCGATTATATTTTTTATTATTAAAAACACCCCAAACTGTAATAAGTCTTTTAATCGAAGGTATAGTAGAATCGAAACTATTTTTTTTATAAACAACATTATGAAATAAGATAGTTTTTAAAGCTAAAAACGTACCTCGTTTTTAGGGTTCCGGAGCTAAAATTGATGTCACATCTAAACGAATGAGACAAACAGATCATTTGACAGTATGGTACTCTTTTCGATGATTGTCATTATTTGAAATTAGAATACCGCTTTTGATTGTTTGTAAAGAAATTTATGCAGCAGGAGATGAATAATGGTCAATATACAGTTGAGCGTAAACATTAAAATGGAGCTTCACATCTTATTTTCAATGGCACAATGAGTGTAAATATCATTATGTAACTTGTTGCGTAAATGAATATTATTCAGCAAATGTGGCAACCTCCATGGATGAAGTAGTGTAAACATATTTTGGGTACAGTGAGTGAAAATAATAAACTGTAATATATCATCTAAACAAGTATTTGTCACATTATATGACAACTTATTTAAATGTAAGGATATTTTTGTAACTTTCAATTGTAAATATATCTTTGACGTCGATGTACTTAAGTGGAACCAAGTTTTTTTTTTAGCATAACAAATTTTTATGTTGACTTTAATTAAAATTTATTGTCACCCTACTAATGGTTTAGTCTGAAAAGTTTAATACCTCTTTTCAAACTATCAGCCATGCATCGCTCTTATTTTACATAGGAATAGAGTCTATCGCAAAAAATAAAGCATGTGAGTGGTTATAGCTCATTTATGTTTTAAGTTTCTATGGCTGATAGTTTGAAAAGAGGTATTAAACTTTTCAGACTAAACCATTAGTAGGGTGACAATAAATTTTAATTTCAACATAAAAAAAATTTATGCTAAAAAAAAACTTGGTTCCACTTAAGTACTACATAAACGTGACCGCCATCGATTACTGAATTAGAAAAATGGGTTCCTGTTCACCGATTAAATTCCACCGTGTATACAACAAAAAATGTTTTCTATCCCTCAGTTACACGTATGGAGGGCCCCCACCCCAATGGTTTTTTTTTACAATTTAGTATCATAATCCTGTAGCGGTTCATACAACACACATCCTTACCAAATTTCGTTACTGTAGCATTTATAGTTTCCGAGTAAATCGGCTGTGACAAACGGACAGGCGGACATGACGAATCTATAAGGGTTCCGTTTTTGCCATTTTGGCTACGGAAACCTAAAAAGGAGGAGCTTCACAATAAAAATTTTTTTTTTGTTTGTGTTCGATATCTCCGAGAATCGTGAACCGATTTTCATTTTTTTTTAAACGAACGTATAACCCGCGCTGGTCCCGTTGGCACCATGTCGGGGTCTAGTGATGGAATCTTTTTTTTTTTATGTTGGCACAACAAAGTGGCTCCACTCCACCTGATCGTAAGTGAAAAGTAGAGCCCAAATCGCGGCGGCAACGACCAGGAGACAACTAAAAGGAGACCTGTTAGTTGCCACCGCGTTGCTGGCCCGCTAGATGCTTCTTCACGCTTCGTTTAAAGGGTCCCAACTTATAGGTATGCGGAAACACATGTGCCGGTAAAGAATCCCACTTTATTTCTTGGAAAAATCGATTGAAGTCAGTTAATTGGTGTTTTTTTTTACAGAGGCACGTGGGCATCCGCTCTTACAGTAGTTGCTTTTTCTATCGAGCGGTACACCGCGATCTGCCATCCCTCTCGGCTCCGTTCGAAGGGCCGTAAGCGAGTAGCGATGGCACTAGTCGCCATTTGGAGCATCAGTATGACTGTAGCTTTGCCTGTGCTCCATGCGTACCAATTGTGGCAAGATCCTGATTACAAGTATAATGGTGAGTTTGAAGTAATCAAGTAATTTATTTCTTTCATGTAGTACATACTGAGACCATATACACGGTGCTCATGAGGAAGGGGAAAAAAATCAACAGCGGATTTCTGACCAAATTTGAAGTTAAATGTCATATGAAGTTTTCTGGATTGAGTCTATTTTAAGAGAAATTTATATTTTTTCCTAAAACCGTTTTAGCTCACTTAAAATTTTTTGCTTCTTTTAGTCTCAGGAATATGCTGTTAAATTTTTTCCCTTTCCTCACGGGCACCTTGTATAATATGGACGTCTAACGCTAGCTCAAAAATGCCCCCAAACACAATTGTTCAATTGTGCCATGATGGGCAGGACACAGCACTTTTATTTACACCACGCATATTTCGGCGCAACATATTTGACAAATGTTTGTACAATATAGCCAATCAAAACTTTGACGGACCAATTGCAACTATTTTTAGATGGCAGTTTAAGTTTTTATAGGTTGACATTGAAAATCATTACCGTGATGCACTGAAGAGGGGGTGACATTTGTCAACTAAAATTCAGGACCGTTTATGAAAGGCAATTCAGTATGGCGTGCGGCTTCCATGTTTTATTTGTTCGTAGAGTACATAGGATCTTACAAAATAAAAGTATCACGGGTGGATTTCATCAAGAAAATTTTCACCATACAAAAATATTATTTTTTTCTTTTATTAATTAAATGTATAAATATGTATCTAGAATTGTTAAGTTATGTTTATGAGAGTATCTTGTTATGATTCCACACTAATTTGATGCATGATTTCGAAATTATAGGCATCAAAAATATTTTACACGAGATGGTGATGACGACCATGCCATGGTTATGATTTTTTAATGGATGGTGATGATATTATGTGTATGGTAATGACGATTTACTATATCATAAGATTCATAAGGGTATTAAATCAAACAATTTTCAGTCAAATCAACAATGTATTTTCAAAGCGCCTTTGAATGTTTGTAGTTTATTCCAAACTTCCAAGCGAGTTTAGTTCCTGTCTCCTTACATTCCTGTACCAAAGAAGATTTTGTCGCTGGCTTCTTTAGCGTCTTCACTGCTGCCTGACTATCCGTGTATATGACCACGGCCCTCGTCTGCTGCACTTGCTCCTTTATGAGCCTTACGCACCGTAGTATGGCACAAACTTCTGCCTGAAACACACTCGTATACCTACCAAGTGGGACAGATACCTTTTCCCCCAATTTCGGGATAAGTATGCCTAGTAGGTATGCCTGCTCCAGCTAGACTTGTGGAGCTTCTTATCGAACCGTCAGTGAAGCATATAAACGTCGGATGTTCGACGTTTACCTTCCAGTTGTCCCTCTCCCCAATATGTACTCTATATTTCTTATCGAATATCTTCTTCCTCTTTATGAGGTCATTGTGAGTTACAATCATTTCCATTTTAGACAGTACCCTATCTTGTATTAGTTCGTGTCGCTTGTGTACGCAACTTCCTCTCCATTCCTTGTATGCCTTCATTCGGTACCACTGTTCCATGGCCCTCTTTTCCGCTTCTATATGTAGCGCCTTTATACCTAGTATTACCTCTAAGGCGTGTGTCGGATTGTCCTCAACGTCCCGGTTATCAGACACGCCAGCCTCTGCACCTTTGCTAGGTACCTCTGATATTTCTTAATATGTGCTCTGTGCCACCAGACCACCGCTCCATATAGTACTCGGGAAATATTATCGCCTTGGAGATCCATTCCAATATCCTCGACTTTAACCCCCATTTCCTTCACACCGCTCTTTTGTATTGATACAGTATTCTTATGGCTTTCGCCGTTTGTTTTTTACATGCGTTTTGTACATGAGCGTGCTACCCAGAGTCACCCCCAGATACTTTTGTTCGTTTACCAACTCCAGCTCCTTGTCATGTACCCTTATGGGCCTCATCTCTTCTGTCTTCCTTTTGTTAGTGAATAACACGAACTTCATTTTTGATGGATTTAAATCCAGCCTCTCTCTCTGCACCATTCCAGCACTTTTTGGATACTACTGGCCATTATGTCCCTTATGGTGCTTAGTACCGGTCCACGTACGACTATATAGTACTCCGTCATCGGAGTAAGCTTGCATATATAGGCCCCCCTTATTTTCTTCACTAATGAGTACAAGTCCACCCTGTGGGAAACGTCTTTTAGGACTAATTGATTTTTTATATTCCGCCCAGTGTCGCCTTTATAGATCTACACTTGAGCAATTTCCCTATCCATAGCGCTGTTGTCTTGTTGTTTCCTTCCCTTCTCAGACTTTTCTCTACCGCTGAACATTTTATGGTACTTGCTACTACAAGAAAAACCAAAAATTATGGATCAATTTACAAAAATTGTCAACTCCATACATATAGGATCATAACCATCCATTGCTTCAGTACCGGTATTGACAAGCTCGGTTTTGACTATTTCACACAAAATCCTAGATTATTTTAGAACACTAATACTTAAAGCAACGTCAACGCCTCACTAGTAAGTTCCTTTAAGGTTACGTATTCCCAAGTAATTAGTTTAAATAGTATTCAATTACTTACTGTAAACCACTCGTACATGGTTATTACGCCACAGCTTGTTAATCACGTATTGCAGTCACATTTTTATGATTTTTTTCGGTTTGAGCCCGCATAGACAAACGTGTACTCGGTTCCGCTGTTTCACCTGAATCGAGGAGGCGGGCGTGGGTACACCCGGTATATTTAGACGCACGAGTACAAAACTACCTCAACTTTGACAGTGCGCTTACGGTGTTGATGAATTTTTGGTGTTAAACTTTTAAATATTTTAAATAGTACTTACGCGATGAAGGATTTTTATCATATTTTTTTGAACGTTTAACAACAATATTTAAAAACGATTACTGAAGTAAAATTCGCAATCGTACGTTAGATTTGCGATAATTTTCAGTACAAATATGGAGGTTCAGATTTTTTTGTTAGACTGTGATGAGTTTTGACATATAAAACATTATATTAAAATGAAACTATTTAGATTTCGATTATTTTGATCAAAGGGCCTTAAAGATAAAACTACTAAGTAACGAAAAAAAATAAAATCAAAGCATAAAACCTAAAATATTTTTTTCTAAACACCGAAACGCAACTTTTTTCCGAGTTTTGAAATCTACCCTCATACATGAGCCCCGTAAGGGCATGGAAATATTGGCAAATCTTAAAAGTAACTTATACTAATTCAATTTTTGTTTTTTCACTGGGTAATCACTGTAACAGTTGGTCATTTAGGTATTCATTCACAGAGCGTATTGGCAATATTTACTATGATTATAGTAAATTTTGGTTTTTTAATGTCACGCAGATTGGGGGTCTAAAAGTGAAAATACCTATAATAGAAATGAAAAAAAGCGGTCTTTCCTTGCAACGGCTGGCTAAACTAATACGCATTAATGCGTAACACCAATTAAGTGTGATCTTTAGGAATTTAAGCTTAATCGACATTTTTATATTATAATATCGCTTAAAGCTTTTCATGTTTAGGGACACCCAAAAAACCTTAATTGCAGTCAGCTTTGTAACGACAGTTAAGTATAATATCTTAAGGAATTTAATCTCGATCGGTGTTTTTATATTATAATATGGCTTATAGTTTGTAAAATGAACACCATAACCGAGTTATTATCGAAATTTAGTGCTTAATTGTCGTTACAAAGCAGACTGAAGTTAAGGTTTTTTTAACTTTACGCTAATTGGGTGAACCAAAAAGTGAAAATGCCCAAAAACAACACAAAAACCGAGTTTGTATTGAAATTGAGTGCTTAATTGTCGTGACAAACCTGACTAAAATTAAGTTAAAGTGAAAAAGCTGTTATATTCATAGTGCATGTAATGACAACTGAGTTTTACGATGCATTGATGACATCAAACAAATCTACCTGTAGATTGATACGTACGTAGGATGTACAAAAAAAAATGATAATGTATCCTAGGTCACCACCTAGGAGACATGATCAATTTTTTTTTATTAAGGGTCGATCGTAAATAAATTTACAACTGTATAGGACTTTACTGGGTCGATTGCAAAAAATGTACATAGTTAAAATAGTACATAGTGCATCAAGGGAGGTAAGTACGGAATTACTAACGAGAGTGTTAGAAATTAGTATTCCGCTTACCGACCGTGATGCATACAATGTTTTTCATCACACTTGCCGACAAAAAAATAAGTTTTAAGACATAATATTATTAAATGACGTACTGACATTCCTATTACTCCCTAGGGTATTTCACTTTTCTATTACTCCCGCTACGCACGCAAGCAATGGCGCGCTTAGACAGCAAGTGTGATGAAAAAGCCTTTACTGAAAACCAGGGACCGGAACCGGTATTTTACAAAAACCTCGAAATAACCCAATATTTTAAAATGATATTTATACTCATCAGTGTATGTAATTTTCATTATAATATTTTTAAATTACTCCATTTGCATAATTTTAAGACAGGCTGACATTTATTAGAACTAAGTGTTAATATTTTAAATGGCCCAATATGTGACATTCAAACTTGTACTCGTACTGAGATGCCATCTATTGGGACTGGCAACAAAAGCACCTAACACTTACTTGTACGGTCGGCTCTAATAATATCTATACGATTTTGATCCTTATGTCTTTGACATACCTACGTTCCGAAATGTATACATATTATTAGACGTGACTGTACAATGGAGTTGACTAAGAAAATTTGCAATTTTGAGAAATTTTTACATTGTCTTCCTATAAAATAAATACTTACTAACTCCTCTCCCAAAACACATGACAATACTTATCTGTAGATTTATATATGAACAAAATATCGTAATTTAAATAAATATTTTCTGTTAACACGTTACGTATTGGTACTTCCACCTTATCTTACAAACGTTTTTCTTTTACAGTGACGAACGAAGTTCCCCTTCAGACTTTCATGTGCACAATTCCAAAAACCGAGGAGTATAAGTATTACGACCCCCTGTACTGCAGCACATGTGTCGTTTTCTTCTTCGTGCCTATGGCTGTACTCATACTTGTTTACATTAGAATTGCTTTGTATATAAGGTAAATTACCCCAATCGTGGTAGCGTTCATTAGGCCTTCTAGTTCCTTTTTATTAGCGTTAGCGTTAGTAATTACTATAATTTAGGTACTTATTTTATTACAATCTCTATCAATCTATAATGTTATTGGGAAATCTTAATTCTTTCTGAACATATGCAATTATGCATATTGTCTATGTCTACATATATTTTGTTTTAACTTCCAGCTCACATAGGCAATTGGCGAGGAACAGTGGCATCAAAAATAACTGTTCTGAAGACAACAAAATCTTTAAAGTATTGGGTAGGTATTTTTTTACTAACCTTGATAATATTTTATTAGTTTTAACGACTTTCACTGAAAATCACCGTCAATATAGATAGTAATAATTATAATATATCCGTTACATATAAAATGTAAGTATCTGTCAGTAATTGCTTGCCTAATGTTGACGACACAGCTGTTTCATGTTCAAATAAAATTAAATAAAAATATAATATTATCAGCTCATTCAGGACCTTTTAGCGCAATTGATTCTTCAGATGACACTTGTCATTCTGGCTGCAAAGCTGGAAGTTCCGGGTTCGAATCCCCGCAAGGAGATTTACTTGTGTGTTGTGTTTGTCAAAAATGTTGCCTCTTAAATTAGTTGTTTTCTATGTATTTAAGTATATATTTAAGTGTATATTATATAAGTCGTCGTTTTGTACCCACAATATTAGCCTTAATTGACCTTACCATGATTGAGCTGAATTAAACTATTTCGATGTCTGTTAAATTGTCCCATGACATTAGGGGGGGCCAAGTGCTCCCATTGCCCTCCCCCCTCGCTTGGATTGGACGCTGGAGGTGGGACCACCCAACTCCAGCGTTGGTAAACTCAGTTATTATAGTTTTATTCCATGAATAACTATCATGGTACGGTACCATGATAGTTATTCATGGAATAAAATATATGGGGTCACATTGATCAGAATATTACGTATAGTTGGTTATGGTATGTCTATCCATTTCACTGCTTATTTTATAACAAGATTGTTCTCTCTTCAATGTTTGATTTTTGTTTTAAATAAAGTTGAATACTGAAGTTTTTTTATTATATTTCGGGGTTACTTTGATCACACATATTTGATCAAAATAACCCCAAAACGACGCAAATTGTTGTAACTTTTGATACTGCGAACGGATTTATTTATTTCCTTAGGAGAAAGTACTCCTGTAAGGGTTTACATTCAATTACCCTCAAAAAAAACATAAGGTATCAAAGCAACCCCAGTAAATGTCAGTTTAACTTTGATCACAACGTTTTATTTTTCTATCTTCATACATTTTAAAAGTAGCGTTTCAAATGTTTTTACCGAGAAAGATAACAAAAAGTTGATGTGTGGTTGATGTTAAAATTTTATTTTTGAATTTTTTTACGCCTAATTTTAGAACATATAGAAGTTTAAACTTTAAAATTGATCAATGTAACCCCAGTTTACGGTAATTGAAGAAAATTACTTTAGTGTCCTTTAAGATTGATTTGTTAATATTTTTTCTTTTTCAGTGGCAGTTGTGCTAGCGTTCTTCATATGCGGGGCTCCTTTCCACTTCCAACGGCTGACCTCCGTATTCAGTGACCCGGTACACTTCTTATACACATATCAGACTACCAATAGTCTACTAATTATAGATACCTACACACCGTGTTTTTTTTTTTAATTCCGTCAAATTTAATAGGCTGCTTGGTACGTTAATTAGAGCTACCTGGTATATAGCTTTTAGTCGAAATCGAAAAAAAAAATTGTTTCGTTTTCATACTTGTACGTTTGCAAAGAGTACGATTTTGTACCGTTTGGCGTAGAAACTTTAGGTTCATGGGGCCCCAGCGCACGCAAATTGTTTGCTGAGATCGCGAAACGTCTGGTTGATGTAATTAGAGACCGAAGAGCTGGCGACTTCCTCGCACAACGTATTGTATTGCGATACAGCGAGGAAATGCCGCCAGCATCCTCAGTACAATGCCACAAGGGCCAATCTTAGATATAGGTTAGGTTAAATAGATTAGTTAGATTTTATCTATGTACATAAATTGTAGTTTTGAAAATAAATAAATATAAAAAAATATGTTTACGTGTAAATGAAATGGTAAGTGTGAGAGAACCTTAGGAATAACACAAAAGTTAATTTCAGATGACTGACGGCACATGTCCAAATAAGTAGCATTAGGATGTAATAAAGGTTGCAATACACTTGTTCAGTCATTAAACTTATTTTTTTAATAACTCAATAACAGTAAGAGTTTAAGATACTAGTTTCTTAGAGAAATTGATTATTTTTGACCTAAATATGAAATAGAAATAGAAATTAATTTATTCGTGACACACATTACATACATTATAAGGACAAAATAGATATGACAATATAAATAATGCCACGAAATGGTCTCATCTCAGCATATTGCTGGCGTGAGCTTCTCTTTAATTTAACGGAAATCAATAAAAACACGGTGTATATAAATTATGTGTGCGTGTGATGGGGTGTTGATTGTCGGAGGCTAAAGCCTTCTTCAAAGATGTGGGACGTCGTTTGCGGGACAGAGGCCTCGACCCTCGCTCCGGGTCGTTTCTGGTGCAAAGGTTATCCATGGCGGTTCAGCGCGGCAATGCTGCGAGTGTTATGGGTACCTACCTTTGCGCCGGGAGTGACGCCGGGCGGGTTGTTCGATTAGTTTAGTGTTGATTTGATGATATATATATTTTTTATTGTATTGATTTTGATATGTTTAAGGGGTGTACCGATAAAAAACTGGCAAATTCAAATGAAAAAATCGGACCGATATAGTTAGGTAGCTTTTCATGCTTTGGAAAAGAACCAGGAAGTCTTGACTTAGCTGACTGTCGTACTTTTGTGTCACTACTGCATTTCAGGTACTCACAGTACAGCTTCTTCGAAACCTCTTCCAAACTATCTTTTCCAAACATTTTTTTCTTTTTTTGTATGCAGTTTTCTAAATTATGGGACTGATGTCAATATATCTGGCTATTCTTGCCGTGTTCCTTAAGATATCCTTGACTTATGCATACTATCCTTCTTACTTTTTGGCACTGATTTCGCTTCATAAAACTATGCCAAAGAGACTAAGATTTGTATAGGATTAAATAATTGAT
This sequence comes from Thaumatotibia leucotreta, assembly GCA_025490895.1. Lineage (NCBI taxonomy): Eukaryota > Metazoa > Arthropoda > Insecta > Lepidoptera > Tortricidae > Thaumatotibia > Thaumatotibia leucotreta. Next base: position 43,309 of record JALPQI010008823.1, read on the forward strand.
TAAAAACCCATAAAAATTTCACATAATATGTGACATAATTCTTTTCACAGAGTATTACTGCGCCCAGGGCAGGGGTAGGTATATTAAAAAAAACATGGAGATTAACCAGAAATATAGGCCACTTCTGCAGAACACGAAATTGTGCAGTGGGGAATAAAAAAAAGAGCTTGGAAAAATAGATTTCGAAGGGGTTCTGGAGAACTTGTATTGTGAATACTGAAATTGCAGTAGCAATAAAAAAGGACCAAAGTTAGCTAATTTAAGACCTCCTAGTAAATTACAAAAGCCAGAAATTACAGCTTTTTAACTATATTGTCCTTATTTTTTCATTTGAATTTGCCAGTTTTTTATCGGTACACCCCTTAGCTGTAAATAGTTTAAATAAATTGTTTAAAAATGATAATAAAAATAATATATTTATTACATACTATAATCTGTATGTGTGTACTTATATCAGATTATAGATAGATCGCACTAGTATCGTAATATACTATTTCATCAGTTCATCACACTTACTGTCTAAGCGCGCCATTGCTTGCGTGCATAGCGGGAGTAATAGAAAAGTGAAATTCCCTAGGGAGTAATAAAAATGTCAGTACGTCATTAAATAATATTTTGTCTTAAAACTTATTTTTTTGTCGGCAAGTGTGATGACATTGTATGCATCACGGTCGGTAAGCGGATTACAGTTCTCATGCTCAAAAAGTGCACTAAAATCTTCATGCTCTAGTCTAGAGCTAAAAACTAAATTTTCTTCTAAGACTAAGGTAATCGGTCTCACCAGCCAAACAGGTAAAACATATTGCACAATTTTACTGACCAAAATAATTGTGTAGATTACAAAACTTGTTATAGGTACTTTTTTATGTTTGCTACATTTAATTAGAATTGCATATTTTCTTTTATTACATTTAGTAAAACACATAAAATAGGAGTCAATTGTCGTTTATAAATTATAAATGCTCCGAAATGATGCAGATGACCAAGCGTAAATCTGATCACGTTGAAAAGACAACTCGCCTTACGATAATTTCGAGGTAGGTACTTATAAATTGCCATGAAAAAAATAACTTCCTCGCAATCAAAGTGAAAAGCACAATGTAGAACAAAAACATAAATGTAAATTTTTACCCTCGTCTACTATTTTGTCTTGAGTCAAAATAGGTTACTTTATGCCCTTGTCGTGCAATCTACTATGGATTATTATTACAAAATTTGTTTCTTGATGACGGTTTTTTAATGTATTTAAGTATCTGTAATGTACCTATCTGTTACATATTAAGTACCTATATCATCGCGTGGCCCTCATCACAGGCCTTAAGCGGCAATTACATTTGGTTGGTTCGCATGTGATCGCCGAAGTACGAGATAGCCAGGCAACCGACAATGTTGGCGTGCAGCGAACGACCAAGTGTAATTGCCGCTTCAAGGTTACCATGGGACAATTTGTGTAAGATTGTTCTAGGATATTTTTTTTTACAGAAAGACGGTGCGTACCATAGAAAGGTGCTTGTGTTGACGGCACTGTTTTACTATTTATCGGCCACTATTAATCCGATTCTCTACAACGCTATGAGTAAAAGGTAAATATGGCGAATCTTCCTGTCTCTATATCTTTATGATGACATACAATAAACAGTAAAATGTAGAACATTTTTAATGAGGAAATTACCTACAGAACACAATTTTAATTGTTCAAATTTAACCTTTATAACTGATACTCCAAGAGACTCAATTCGACTGATTTTCTAGGGTTCCGTAGTAAACTAGGAACCTTTACAGTTTCGCTGTATCATCTGTCTGTGTGGTCGTTAGTACTAGAAAATAATGTGCAATTTGGTACAGGTACGAGTATACATATTAATCAAGCCAAAGTGGTAGAATAATACGAGTATATGGAAAACAATTTTTTTTCCGGGTACCTCCCCTACTATCGTTGAATAGGTCTTCTAAAAATAATAAGGGTCCTAAAATAAAGTTTTTTCTCCATTCAATATTTTCGATCCTCTTGATCCGTGGATCCAAAAAAGTGGGGCTTAAAAAATACTTTAAAATAAAACTATTTCGAACGTAATCGTTTTTGAATAACTACGGAACCCTACACTGAGCACCGCCCGACTTGCTCTTGGCCGATTTTTATTTTATATATAGTTAAGGTCATGCGGGACAAATGTAACTATGAGGTAAATCCGACTAATTGAAATTACCTACCCTTAATTTGTAAAAAGATCATACTTACCTACTATTGTATTGTGCTGTTTTTGAAATAAATCAAAGAATGTTCTAGGTATCTTTCTAAAGTTCTTAAAAACAGATTAAAAGTCCAATAGTTTAATTTACCTCATAGTTGTATTTGTCCCGCATGACCTTACTCGATATCTGCTTTCAATCGAACGGGTATAATAACTACACTATTATTTAATATGCTGTATGGGTATAACCCCGCGATGGTCCCGTTGGCACCAAATCGGGGTCTGATGATGGGATCTTGGAGAAATAGGTTGAAGTCGGTTTTAATTTTTTTTATATGGTGTTTATTTAAAAAAAAACATCCGTACAATTTATACTTGTGGGTATTTTACCTTGGAAATTGAAAGTAATACTACGTAATATTCAAGGGAATTCAAATCGGTGAATCGGCAATTTCAATCGTCATTAATAATTCACATCTGCGGAGATTCATCTCGGGTAGTCGCGGCTTAATAAGACTGATTTTCATTATTTATAACAGACTCCAAGAAAATGGAGAAGTTGAGCTTATCTGTAAGTAGGTACTTTATTTTCAAGCTTTCGTTTACCTGTACGAGAAGCAAATATTTTTTTATTTTTGATTTGATTTCACCCTATCATCTTTCGCGAGGCAACAAAAGCATAGGAAAACAGTCACTCATATTATTATAGTAGCATTTCGCCCGTACGTCACGTCAAACTTTCAACCCCAATTTTAACCCTCTTATAATAAGAGATGAGTGCCAGAAAACGCTGTAATAACTGTTTTCGTATTTTTTTTCTGTAATTTTTACAATAACAAACCGTGTTCTCGTCCTCTAAGGGCAAAAATGTTCATATTGGCGTTTTGGTTAATTGTAACAATCATGTACTCGTATATAACCCACTACGCACAATTTAAAGTTGCTAACTTTAATCCTTTCATTGCTGTGTAGATTCAAATTTTTATTCCATTTAATTTCAGGAAGGATTTTTAGGAAATAATTGAGTAATTGTAGCCCTAAGAGGGTCAAAAGCTTTTACCCCCCTTGAGGATGATGCACGTTCTCCAAGTAAACTTTTGTAAAAAATTCAACCCTCCAGTTTGAGGAATTTCGGCTCTGCATTCATGAGTTTTGCATTCAACGACTAATTGACTAACGTACTTTTTGTAAAACATATCATTACAGAAGAGACGCACCAATACCGCCTTGAGTGTAATGTACGAATGTAGGTACTCGTAATATAATAGATGTTTGAGACGACACTTTTTTAAACGAAGAACCGAAGAAAATGCATTCGTCGGTTATATACAGGGTGTTTTTTATATCATTAGCCATATTGCAATATGTGTTAGGTAAAGGCGTAAAAAAATATTTGGTAAAACAAAAATAATTCATTTTTCATTATTATTTTTGTTATAGATTTTTTTTTAAATCTCATTATCTACCGAATGTTTGGTCACTATGATCACTTGCTTACTTTGCGTACTGCCCCACCAATCCCACCATCTCATAACTGCCAAATCAGATTGGAAAGGGTGTTTGAGTTTGCAACTTTAATTAACCCGCATAAGGTAACTAATTCAATGCGTTATAACGTACGTAACAAGTTTCCTACGCGTGGTGGGGAATGGAGGTGGAGCTTAACTTGCAGGTAAATCCCACGAGATAGCATTATCAGTCTATCGCATACAGTACTAATAATGAGGGTATTTTGAGTTGCGCGCCGGTCTGAGGGTAGTTTGACTCGAGCGCGGTCACGCAAGCGCACTCCTTCTTTGTTTACAGAGTGCTGTACAAATGGCACATGGCATCTTGCGATCAGCCGAGCCAGCATAATTTGACCTCAAGAACGGAGTAACTTAAATGTTCCGTCATACAAACGCGTACTGGTTTACCTCAGATATCGATTCTAATGCACTCTCTAAGCAAATTGAATTGTTGATGACGACGAGCAGGTACAGGTAGGTATGCGCTTGGGCAGTTTTAATCAAATAACAATCGTGTGTGCATGTAGTTAGGACATTTTATTCATTGTTTAGTGCCGATGGTGGGGTGAGTGACGTCGGCTGATCGGTGCTTAGTGATGAACTCCTGATTGGCTAAGACTTGACTACTCAAACCTGCTACCCTTTTGTCTGCCATCGAATCGCACGGATTGAAACAAACTTGCCTAGTGACCACATATTATGTTTATGCCGGATAAAAAACGGGAAAAAAAACTAAAAAAAAGTGTCACTTTTTGTTTCAAAAATGTTGTGTACTGGTGATCGCGAATGACATATCCAAATTTGGCTAACGACATAACAAACACCCTGTATATAGAAACTTATTGGTAGGTTGGTTAATTTGAAGTCCCCAACTCAATTAACACTTAAATGCATAGTGTTTTATATATGAATTATGTATTCACGACTCTATTGATACCAAATCCGAATTCAAATTTGAATAAATCTTTGTCAAGGTCATGCATTTAAGGGTTAAGGCCTGCGTGGAGACTATAGTTCACGGTTGAGAGGAAACATCAGCCAACCGTGAGACTTATATACCAAATATGTTGTTATTATATCAGTTACCGTGTACATCAAATCGCGTGTACCCACTTGCACAAACCAGGGTTAGGCCGCTAACAGAACCGGGGTTTAACTAATATGAAACTGGAAATCGCGAAACGTCTGGTTGACGTAACTAATGCCCCGGCCTCGACATTGGTCTATGGCGACCAGCGGCGAGCGAATCCATGAGTTGGAGCGGGATGCCGATATGGGTACGAGAGGGAGTACCATACGTTTTCCGCTAAGCCGGTCGCCTTAGACCGATGTCGTGGCCCCGGCGTAAAGACCGCAGAGCTGGCGACTTCCTCGCACGACGTATTAGTGTTGCGATACAGCGAGGAAATGCCGCCAACATCCTCGGCACAATGCCACAAGGGCCAATCTTACATAATAAGTTAGGTTAGTTATATTAGCTACATTTAATTTATTTACATAAATTATACAGTTTTCAACATAAAGTCCGATAAAAAAATGTGAAAATGGTGCTATTATACATGATTAACGGTGTTTGTTTTAATTACAGGTACAGAAAAGCATTTAAAGAAATAATCGGCAAGAAAAAGGGACACGACTTTGTGATGACTACTGTCGCTTCAGCCAAGGATACCCCCAAAAAACATACTTCTTGTAATTCTTACACTTCTGTAGCAACTTAGTTTGTAGCAATTAGTAAGACTCGTAGCCGTACCATGAGTTGGAAAGTAAATGATACGATAGGTTTTACTCGATACCTAATGCATTCTATCACGCTCGCACTGATGTATTGGAGTGATGGCCTGCTTTATTATCAAACCGCGATTAGAATGGGATGCGAAAGTACTGTTGGCACAACAGTGTATAAGTCAATCTAGGATATATTCTGCCGTGCTCAGCGAAATAGCGATACAGTCGCCTCTCGTTAATTCGAAACTCGAAGGACCTATCCATATATTACGATTTATCGAGAGTTTGAAATATCAAATGGTCGGAAATATTCGGGAGAAAAAATTAAAGTACAAGGTGTTAAGTAATAATCAACTATTATTAATTAAATGCATTCTTTTTCCACTTTTCTTCCCACACTTCCATATTTTCGATTAAGGACTCATAACTAACGTAAACTTTTGCAAACAAATGAGGTAATTAACAACAAATTCGTGCAACTTTTCTAAAATGTAGGGCATGTACTTGCCTCTTTAATCTCATAACTTTGAATTGTCGAATGTTTGACGTCCACGAGTTCGAATTAACGCGTGGTTTTGTTGTGTAGCGATTACTTTTTTGTTTGAATTACCAAGTGTTTAAAAATGTATTGAATTTTTTCGAAATAGCGAGAGATCTTCTAGGGAACTCGTGATAACTTCGAATTATAGAGAGGTTCGAATTATCGCAGGTTTGAAATAACGAGAGTCGACTGTATCTCAAAAATAGAGGCATTTGGAAACGGAATCGTCAACTATATAAATTAAGGCGTATGTTTGCATTAAATTTTAGTTTTAGATATCGCTATTATGCTTAGCAGGGCAGTATTCATAGTTATATTAATAGTTTAAGTGCAGAGATTTACAGACATTAGATTAATTAATCACTCACTACAGTCACTACATCTATAAACAACTCTTTTCTTGGTAAATTTTGTGTCATTTGTTGTGTCAACAATACTTTTGAATCCCTTTCTGATTCCGGTTTGATAATACGTATCGAGTAAAACCTAACGTTACCGATACTTGCAAAGACGTGGTTCATGGTACGGCTACCGGAAAGGATAAATACAGCGCTTATTTTTAATATCACCACAAACCTCAGGCAATAAAATTAGGCAAAAATAGCCAATTTGAAAAGATTAACATAAATTATATTAACAAAGAAATATTTATTTTATCTAACTTAAAAAAGCAACTAAACTGAACTTACAAAAGTAACTAAAATAACTAATAAAAAAACAACTAAAATAACATAAAAACCTTAAAAATTACCTATAAAATTATAAAACGTAAAATTAGCCAAACGTATTTTGTGCGCCATTAGAAATCGATAAAAATGTAAATAAATATGGCTGACTTCCAATAGCATTTGTTGTCTTTGACACATATCGTGAAACACGTTCATAGCTATATTTTTACGTTAGTACCTACTAATAAATGTCAATAACTACAAGTAAAAATGTATGTGAACTCAAGGTTTAGGGTGCGGCTCCACTGACGCGGAGCGGAGCGGAGCTGTGGGAGCCCGGCCAATGAGACCGCATCACAGTTTATCGAATTTATAATTTGAAGAATTTAATTGGTCAATTTTGCACAGCTCCGCTCCGCTCCGCCTCAGTGGAGCCGCGCCCTTAACGTTTTAAGTTGATGATAAGACCAAGATTGTGTTCTGAAAATTATGAAATAATGCAAGTTTATTAGTTTGTTTACATTTTTTTCTTTTTCTACTGGGGCGCACGGTTACTATGAAGACTATGAACCGATACTGGACATAGAAGAGTCCTCTATTTATTTTTTATTTCGGACAGTACATAAGAAATATCCAAAACCAATAATGATTGATTTCTTGAAAATATATCGAGCGACAATGAAAATTGTTTGTAGTTTGTAATCTAAATTACAAAGTACACGAAGGAGTATTCCTTTTTGCCCATAGTTATTTGACACCTAGAATAGTGTTCAATTTTCATTGTTGCTATATAAATTAGGGATTGCAATAAAACATATGAAAATGTGTTTATTAGGGCCTTCAAGATTTAATAGTTTATTCGTAATAAACGCGTAAGTAATTAACTACATAAGTATCATATAATTTCTAAAATAAGCTTAAACTTACACACAAATTACTCCAGGGGCCTATTTCTCGTACCTTATTAGACTAGTAATATTAGTCCATGGGCTAATATTTTTTACAAGTTTACAAATTTGCGTTTCTCGAAGGCACTCTAATAAAATATTAGTTATTAGTTACCAACCAATAAATATTAGCTAATATTATTAGACGTAATTTGGTTTTGGTTTCTCGAATACTAAGAAAAATAACTACACTTGTAAAATACACTCATAAAGCTATTAGTCGCCGAAGCTTGGTAAAAAATATTAGTCCAAACTATTAGCGTGTTACTTATCACAGTTAACTAAAGAAAAATACAAAATGTGGACGGATTCGGATGTGAAATAATTGAAATTGTTAATTCCTCCCATTTTTACGTTTATCTATTTAGGTTAACGTGTCCGAAAAGCTTCCAAATAAAATATCTCTGGCTTCCAATATATTCCTCAAAACCATCAACTTCATAGCCATTCATAATTATTTTTTTATTTTAACTAAACAAACAATTTGCTTTTTACCGCCTATGTTTATTTTTTTTTAATATGTAATAATACCCCAATCAGCCAAGCTGGACTAATATTTTTTATTAGTTTACCAATATTAGTTACCAGTCTAATAATTATTTTCGAGAAACAGAAAATATTAGGACTTGTAAAATTTTCACTAGTAACTAATAACTAATATACTTGTAAACTAATAGTTACGAGAAATAGGCCCCAGCTGGTTGAACTAATATAAAAAAAAATACGTGTATTTTTTTGTCATTATGACTGAGTATTCGTAAACTAGTTACAGTAAGCAAACGTAAAACGTTTAATATTAGTTTATTTTCTGTACTAACACGAATTGTATTACCTATTCACAGAAATTTTTACTAACAAACTTATTACAAAATAAAAGAATCAAATAATACATAAAATGGTGAAGTTTTTATTTTCTGCTGCCAAGATGCCATTCTACAATGGTATATAATAAGTGATAGCTATAATAAGCAGGGATCGGGAAAATGTGCGTCATTGTTCGCAATAATATGGATATGACTCCAAAGTTGATTAAATGAATAATTAGACGAATAATTTCTTGAAATCTCATTTCGAAGCTTTAAGCTGACTATTTGCAAAGGTTTTCATAGTTACCGGTGTCAAATAGGTAATTTTCTAAAAATTACTAAATGATTAATTATTCAATAAACTTTGGAGTCATGTCCATATTATTGCGAACAATGACGCACATTTGTCCGATTTCTGAAAATAAGTGAATTGATGACGACGCTGACGTATGGTCAAATGACACTTTAATCCTTTTGTTACCTTTAGACTTTTACTTTTAGATAGATACCCACGAGAAAAGGCAAGATTTTTAACTGTCAAGCGGTTTTCATAATGGGGAAAGACAAAAAGTCGTCCTTCTGGCACAGTATCTGCTGATAGCATTTTAACTTACCCCATTCAAAAACTGTTTCATCTTACCCCACCTTGCCTTAATTTAATCTTATAATTCTTGGCTCTCTATCGTACTAAAAAAAACTACTAACGTCTCGTCGTCTAACATCGACCCTCGATTTTCAGAACTTGTACCACAGTTACCTACTTACAAATATTACTAATGTAGGTTTAATCTGACCGACCGGCTTGTCAGTAAAAAATGCGGCAAATTAAAAAAAATGTGAAACAAAGTTGGCTTCCCATAGAAAAATTGAATTCGTCGCCTTTTTTACTGCTGAGTAGATTACTCGTATTGGTTGTTGAGAAAAGTGCGTATCATGTGAAATGCAAGTCAAGAGAAAATATTGCAGAGAACTATGAAAGAGTATGGGTATGCCTAACCGATTAGGCATACCCATACTCTTTCATAGACTATGTCCGAACATAGTCTATGGAAAATAATCCAGTACACAAAATAATTAAAACTTATGTCAAAAGGAGAAGTTATTTATTTCAGTGACAAATTTCAGAGTTTGGATCCTTCTCGCTAAACTACGCCCAATCGAACTAATTGGTATTTCTTACGCCGTAATAAAATGAAAAAAAATCGATCATTCTTTCACAATCACGAGCTTTCAGAACACAGTCTTCGTTTTATTATCAACTTAAATCTGAAACAATATTTTTTTTGACTTCACATATTTTTTATAGTTAAAATTATTGATGTACCTATACAAGGCACCTTTTAGCGTAAAAATAAATCTACGAACATGTTTCACGGGATACTGTGTCAAAGACTAGAAATGCCACTGAAAGTCAGCCATATTTGTTTACATTTTTTTTTGTTGTATAGTGGCGCACGGTACAGGTATGTATCACCTTGATAGGTAAATAAGCTAAACTAGTTAAGATTAATATAAATTGAAGTCTCAAGTTTGTGTACGACACTGAGGACTAACTTGAAATTAGTTATAGAACCTAGATTGGATTCACGCATTGAATTAGATACCTACTTGTGAAAACATTTTAATAATATTAAGGTGATGGAACACTTTCCTTACAAAAACGAATTGAGATGTAAGTTATTAAGTAAATACGAATTATTTAGGACTATTTAAAAAAAATACATTAAATTTAGTTAAGGCCTGAAACAAAACGAAAATCTGCATCGCGCCAATGAGGGATTTTGATACTTTTTCTGCCGCTATGGGGCGGAGAGATGCCAGCATTGTGGCGTAAGGTCCAACGAACTGTCATAATAAATATGTGTGTATATTTTTAGGTTCATTTATTCTTAGGCCGCGATTTGGGCTCTACTTTTCACTTACGATCAGGTGGAGTGGAG